>JAZGTK010004298.1:0-24951 GCA_036877625.1 Ambastaia sidthimunki | reverse complement strand
TGCAGGGGTGTATATAAATAAATGCCTAATAAAATGCCATGTTGGAATTATAAATTTTGAGTAAAAACTCTCATCTTTGTCAAACTTTGTGAACACAGATCTTATGTGCGGGGGCTGAGCACATTACTAAATTACAACTGACGCCCTTTAACCCCAGGGCTCCTGAACAAAGCAGATCAACAAAGCTTCAAGCTGACCTTTCTTGTAATTAGTGTTCAACAAATAAGTGTGGAGGAAATGTGTGGGCTAAATAATAACCAATGAGTCCCTTTTTCATCAACATCCCTTTGTAACATGACCTGACATGCATTGCATCAAGCAACAGATAAAAAGCTCTGCTTTGATATATTAAGCTCTGTCCCAAAACCTGTCTACCTAGACAGAATTTAAATACATATTAGTTGACTTTGATCTTGTTGCAGATATTCTAAGATGCCTCATTTAGGCAGAATTGCCAAATGTTAAAAAAAAAGAAAGCACAAGTACACAAAGTAAAAAAAAGAACAGAAACTGTGAAATTTCTACAGTTGTAGGGTCTATTTTGTGTGTGGGATGAGTCTACAACCTTTATGGTACTAAATTCCTAACTATTAAGCCAGCACTTTGGGCGCTGTAAGGGATTTTGTTAGGCTTGTTACCTTCTGGCAGAAGTGTTGGGTAGCAATGGTGAACACATCCAGACATCGTGAGGACTTCCTGAGCTCATCCTGCAGGGTGATCAGTTGCTGGGCCTGATCCTCACACCTCTCTCTCAGCTTCTGCACCATCAGCCGCTCCCGCTCAGCATCCACACCCTCCACACGCCCGCCCAGACGAGCCAAACACGACTGCTGACGCACTGGGAAACGTACAAATCAACAACTTAACATTTTTCTTTTGGGATTTCTTTGATGCACAAATCCACAGCAGAAACCGGGTAGATGGAAAGATGGACATTTAAGCCTATGGAAAATTAAGCCTGTTTGTAGAGAAATGTGTGCATTGTGACATTAGTGACAATTAAGCACCTCCCAATTCTCAATGCCATTAAAAGTGGATGTATTGTACTGTAATGCAAGACAATACTGAAATATTATTAACATGGTTTATATACAATTTTATTAAAGGATGCTGATAAATAATTAATTACTGTACTACATTACTGTGAAATAGAAATGAGATGCTAAAAGAAACATCAATGAGATGCATTACTGAAACATCTCTCATCTCTGTGTACTGAAAGCTTCTTCTATCACCAAAACAAAGTCATTGTGTGCGCACACATAACACATACGGCAAAAAAACTCTTTCTGATCACTGAGAAAACAAACAAACAAACAAAATAAAACAGTTGACTGTAAAAATAATAATAATAAACAAAAAGTTAAAACTTAAAGTAAAATAATTGTCATGACAAATGATGTGGGGCAGTTGTAGCCTAATAATAAGAGAGTGACCTAAAGGTTACATGTTTGACTCCTAATGCTGACAAGAAAAAAGGCATTTTTTTGCTAATTGCTCCACATGTACTGCAGTGAATGACTTCATATCACAATGCAACAAGTCGGTGTTTTCACATTTATTTTAATTTTCTTCATAACAAGTATTATTTCTTGTTTTTTTATTTTGTTGTGAAATGTTCTTCACAGGCTTCATGAGGTGTTATTTTAAACCACAGTGGGGGTGCTAGACATCTGAGTCATTCACTCCGGTGGTTCTGTAGTTTTCTTGCTTGTTTCATCCAAGGCTACTGTAAATGATTTAATTGACGAGCATTTACAGCTATATAAAGAGACTGTGTGTCATATGAGCCTGATCAGATCAGATATTCAGTGTTAACTGCTCATCCCATGAACACACTCACATAGTACAATGTTCACTGATGAGTGAGTTCACCACTAGAGGGAGTTAATTCAGAATATCAGTAATTCAGTAGAACATGTAGTGCATGTGTTACAATGGGACTCTATTAAAATGCTTCTGTTTAAAAATCATTTATAATGTATTTCTGTTTTGTTTTCTTTTTACATTCTATGCACTGACAGATGCCTTTCACTGTAAGTGACTTACAGTGCATTCACAGTACATATTTTTTAAATCAGTATGTCTTCTCTTGCACTGCTAATGCATTGCTCTTCCAACTGTGCTACAGTTTATTAACACTTTATTAAGTATGTATATGTTTAAATTGGTTACTAATATTCTTATACTAATATTGTGATTGAGTATTTTAGATACAGAAAAACTAATGAGCTTAGATTTTTTTCAGTTATTATTGTAATTAAAATCTAAAATCTGACCTCCATTTATCGGGAAGCATTAGCAGGGGGAATTACTAGCAGGCTTCCTAATGGAAGTCTTTAGTCTTCACAGTGTTGCTATGACAACCACAAGCAGCCTCATCTTGGTTAATGAGGTATGGAAAATGAAAGTGGGAGGGGCAGGAGCAGCCAGGCAGAGAATGACATCACACTCACAAACCCATAAGACACTCACCAGGGGACTGAGGCTTGGGGGAGACCACTGCAAACCTCTTTGGGGACGACAGGATGGGGTGTGCGATATCATCTCTCTGAAACTCTTTTCTAGAGGCTAAATGAGAAACAAAATGCATTCGTTTATGCTACTCTCAAATATGACAAACTAATTACACTTGCTTAAAACTAAACAAATACTTTATATTTATGAACATAAGGACACATAAACAATGCTGATATACTTTTTCAAATAATTGTCCTAATCGGAATGATTACAACTAATTTCCTAAACCATAATTAGCTGTACAGCAAAGTAAGTGCTAGTGTAAAAGGTGACCACTAGGTAGAGTACTTGATCCATTATTCTTTGTTCTCCTTCCTACAGACTGTAATTTTAAATCAGCAAAATTTGCTGTGGTGCAATGCATAGTTTAAGCACTAGAGGTCTCATCTCTATTATTCTCAATTTCAGGGAACACAATGTTTCAAATCAAAATTGGCACATTTAGCAAATAGTTAACCCTTTGGATTTAGTTAACCCTTGGGATTAACTTAAAATGTTTTGCCAAATATATGAGCTGTACATCTGCTGATTATAACAGATGTGTAATTTAAAGGTTTTTTCATTGCTAAGCATAATTCTTATGCTTTATTAATGAATAGCATATTATTTCCTTTAAATAAATATCCTGCTCTAAACAAGCTAAGATTGCAAAATATAATTATTTCTTCATGAGATTTGCCTAAATATCTATTTTTACACAATTTTTTACCCATGTGGCTTTAGGTTAATTAATACCTTCATTGTCAGACAGAAACATCAGGCGACTAAATGTGTGATAATTAGACAAATAAACATGTGCTTATCACATTAAAGCATTACACCACAACACCAGGAAATAAATAAGGTGCTGATGGCATCACTCACACACAGGCGAGGCGCGAGAAGGCGTCAGTAGGGAGCGGCGGGTGGGGGGCGGGGGGCTGCTGCGTATGGGACTTCTGCTTTCATCAGAGAGAAGAGGAGAGCGAGAGAGGAGGGTCTCCTCACTGCCGCTGTTTGGACCTGTAGAAAAAACATTGAGATAAAGCTTTGGCTTATATTCGGTGCAGTGGCAATACTTGTATTGTTTTCTTTCTTTAATGTCTTATGCTTGATTCTTATCTTATAGGGACAGAGAAAAATAAAAATGTTGTCTTACTCGCAGCCACAGTGAGTATTTACTTCAATTATGTAACAAAAGCTTAAAACTTTTAGTTTACCTGTTGTGTTCCATAAATGGCAGTAAGTCATATTGGTTTGGATTGTCATGAACAATATAATAAAAGCCAACACATTTTTCATTAATTTTGGTGCACATTTTTCTGTATAAATTTGAATTATGTACTGATAACTAATGATGTAGAACAAATTAAAACAGTCTAAATAACTTGCAGCAAACGTGTGTGTGTGTGTGCACTCCCAAAGATAAAAGGAGGGAGAAAGTGTGTGTAAAACGGAGTACATGCTGCAGATATTGTTAGAATGAGTGTGTCCATCTCAGCAGGAAATAATGGAGACCGGCTGCTCCTGTCAGAACATGTCAGAGGGAAGAACTCATACACAACATGTGAATTATTCATAATGCAACATCAGAGAGCCTTAGAGAGGCCTGACTGTTTGATGTGAATGACGTCTGACATGTACCACTGCTATTGTGAGCGCAGTGTTAACTATTCTATTAGCCTCAATTATGTCATTATGTTCCTAGTAAGACAATTTACTAGGTTTGTAAAGATGACTCCCTGACATCTCAGCCAATGGCCAATAGTCAAATATCTCAGATTTATAGAAGAAATAAAAAACGATATAAAATGTGAATTAACAACTTTCTCCCCAGCTATATATTTAACTAATGCTATTACATCAATCTAAAAGCAATAAAAAATCATAAGCACTCTGGGAAATATATAAGTACCATAAGACCTATAACCTCATATCTTACTTATATCTCACGTCTTATAAGATATTAATAATTTCTCAGAGAAGTTTGTAACTAATCACAACAGTCTTTTAACTGACCATCTATCATCTGAATAGACACAAAAATGACAGTAACTGCTACAAAATCACCCATTCCAATCTCTTGAACCTCTAAAAGTGATCAGAGATACTTAAATGAATGACGAAACAGCACTTACAGGGGTGCAGACATTGTTTCTCAGTGTCCCTTTTTAAAACAAAAGTAAAAAGAGGTACAAAATATTCCAGTAATGTGAACATTTGTGCAGCAAACTCTTCTTTTAGTAGAGAAGCATCCGGAATCCTGATTCAAGTTGACAAAGAACATCACCTGCTTTCATTTCTTGTTTCGATTTTAAAACTTTATTGAGGCACCAAAGAGCTTAAATCTCCAACATTACAGTTACTAAGACGACCCTGGCAAAATACTTCCAATCCTTCCCTTCATACAGAAGAAACGTTTCCCACTTTTCCACACAGTAAATATAAGAGAGTGACTAAAAGCAACAGTGGTGACACTGGCCTGGATGTGGACTTCAGCTCGGGTGGGACCGACAGCTGTCCTATCAGCCCTGCACGACATCCGACCAAACTGTGACATGCACACACAAGTCTCCACATTTAAATATCAAGCAGACAAGTCTTTGGGTTTTTCAAGAGGGGATGTAAAATTGGGAAGGGAGAGGCGCCACTCTTGACCCCTCAGCTGTCTAAGTCGAGAGACAAATGTGTCCCCACTATAGAATCCAACATGTCAGGGTGTCTGCTGATGTCATAATGAACTACTACCATTTAGTGTGTGATTTCCAAACACACACTGTACTTACAGTACAAGGGAGGGATGCTATAGAAACCAAGTGAGTGTATGACATACATTACACTCAGCACTTCTGGGACACTATTTGCTATAGTCAGCGTTTATCTTTAGCCTGACAGAAAGACTGCAGTGACTGTGTGAGAAACACACAGTCTCACAGAGCATCAATCCGTCAGTTGACTATTAAAAGGTCTATTTAATGCTGTGTATACTGTAAAGTACTGTAGCGAAATGATCCCTGACTGATGCATTGTACATCTCATAATGAACAATACTAATTTGCAATAATACCTGCAATAATTCTGTTTTCCCTGTTGTACATGTTTGAATTTGTTTTTCTGTTTATGTGTTTATTATACGTAAAAGTGCTTTGAAGTTATGCAACACTGTACAATGTTAATAAATAAAATTTTATAATAAATTGAATTGATGCTGTCTATAAAGCAGCTATGTCATGTTTTGTATGCTAAAATATATTCTGATTTTACTTGTTGACCAGACCAATGGGTCGAAGGCAAAAAAATATGCTTTAAAACAATCATTATTGTCATTAATTTTGTCTGATGTTACTAGTGCACGTGGCATGTGTTCATTTCATTGAATTGAAAGGTACAAAACAGAAGATACACCTGGTGGAGTTAATTTAAAAATTATTTACTTTTATTTTCTTGACTATTAGAGTGTACTCTACAGTTTATATTATCTGATTATTAAATATGTATTTTTTTTAGGTCAGTTATAATAATAAGTCTTTAGAGAACATTATCCACCCTATTGTTGGAAATCTTTCAGTAACTGGTATAGGTGGACAGATGGGTGGACAGGTGGACAGATGGGTGGACAGGTGGACAGCCTGTTTCATCACACACACAGACACACTGATGTTATGAAAATCACACAGTAGATGAGTGGGTCCTCGCTCAACATCTGTGAAAGAAGTAACGTGAAACATTCCCAAATAACAATAAAAAACATCAAATCTAATCTATAACTTTTATTTTTCTCTCTTTAAGGACCATTAAGTTAACCATCAGCTAAAAAAAGACTCTAGATTCATTCACATCACTATCCAGAACACTGTCTCTACCATTACCAAATACCAAAATTACCAGCGTGGTATTAGAAACATTAGTCCTGTTTGGACAGGACAAGTTTTCCTTTGGAAAACTTAATGATTTTTATCTTGCCGTGTTTGAGGTATATTAAATTATGCATCGCCTCATTTATTTCTATTTTTTTGAACACTGTAACTAAAACTACATTTTTTGTTGTACTATCTGATGTACCTTCGTTATAGATTTACACCTTTCTTTAATTTTTTTCAGTTAAAGTACAAAAAACAAAATATATATATAATGTTATTAATATATCACAAATTCAAGCATATACATACAGTAAGTATATGTATTTACTGGGTTTAGTGATGAATGCATCCAGAGCACCAAGACCTTCCGGAATGCCTACATACAATAAACACTCAAGTATTTTACAAAACTAATCCTGTGTGAATACTGCTATTGATTGTATTTTGTATCTACTAGGCAGAAGGTTTTTGACAGGAAGAATTGGATAATCCATAGAGCCTAGAGTAATCCTGACACAATACCAGTATTAGAGTGATATTGGAGAGCATGCAGGTTGAGAACAAGCCATTATGAGTAATTGAAAACACTTCTAAGAATTGAGAGTGACATACTAAACGTTTACCGCAAGTGATGATGCAATTCTTACATGATTTAACTATATGCAGCTAAAAGCTAGTTAAACACAAAAATTAACAGCAATCTGTTTCTCCAATCACATAACTGTGGGTAACATGTTTTGCATGTGAATAGTTAAATGGACAAAAGGTTTATGATACGAAGAGTTATTGCACTCACGGCTGGATCGGCAGGGATCACTGTGTGTGCTGTCGTTTGATTGGTTGCTGGACACAGAAGACACGCTAGCACTGCGGTTGAAGCCAAAGGCAGCCAGTCGGGCAGGGGGCAGATGTGAGAATCCAGGGGGACGAAGTCCTGATTGACCTGGTTTAGGGAACATAAATTTGGGGGCCACATCTGAAGCCAGTCTTTTCTGATCCACTGTAAAATAGCAGACAAATCTTATTATTCCCACAAACAGATGGCAGGAGTTTATTTATGAACAGCCTGAGCCAAACACTATTACCTTGTTGTTTCGTATAACCCATAATAATAAATTAAATGACAACATAATCTTGCCTTCTACCAGCTAAAATCACGAAACCAACATAGGGCAATGAATACAATATAAGTAATACTATTTCTGGTAATAATGACTGTAAAGCTCCTGCAAAATATTGTAGTGCACAAGTTGTATGGGCTACTTTTATGGTAAGTAAAATTTTATTGTACCATTTATTTTACCATTAAGTACCAGCCATCTCCAGAATTCTTCTCCAGTACTCAGTATCTCTATTTATCTCTTAAGGCTGATTACTTTTGTTTTAAATCATTGTCCTCTTATACTATATGAAAAAATAGCTTGGACATTTGCAAAACATTTCGTTTTTTATAGAAGAAAAACTGTCAAATATTTTAAGAATAACATGAGTTAATAATAACTAAATGTTTATTTTTAGGTGAACTTTCTCAAGCCATAAACACTGTAGTGTTATTGTCCAGGGATAAATTAATTTACAAATCATTATGTTACTGCTTTCTGAAATACCTTATTACCCATAAGTACTCAGAATTTATAACAGACCAGAGAACAGTTATTTCAGATATGCAAAGAAAACAGATGTCTTATCTTATGATTTTGGATTGCTTTACATTTGTTGTCTAAAATTTAAAGTGCTGACCTGCAGGTTCCTGGTGACAGCTTGGAGCCTGACCAGCTGGAGCCATACAACTCAAGGGTGATGCTGACCTTTGACATGGTAACACCGTCCTGTTCTTAGTAGCAGGCTGTCTGGTGACGGCTCCAAGACCAAGCTGAGGCCTTAATGCTCTGGGAAAGCGGAAAACACTAGCAGCATCATGGGTACTCAGCTGAACTGCTTTACCTCCCTGAAACAGTGAGATGCAAGTCTTATATTCTTTGTTACCACACATTCAATAAAGAAGTTTAGAGAATTAAAAATTATTTTAAATTATTGACTATGCTCATACTTAAACAAAATCATTTTTTCTATGTTTTAATAATGCGTGTAAGCAACTGACAATCTGGTATACTGGAGTCCCACCTCATGTAAGTACTGATCTGGCAGCTCTCCATGGAAACTCTCTGATTTGCCTTCCAGTTTATGGGGAACATTGAGACTAGGTTGTCTGATCGCAGAAACGCCTGAAGGGGAGTAGTATCCTGATCTCTGCATGTCCTGTTGATACTTATCATAAAGAATATTAGAGGAAGTCAACACAGGTGAACCTCTGGGCCCTTCAGTCTTTTGATCTTTAGGGGCTGAAAAGCTGGCATATGGTGTAAGTCTGGGCGGTAGTGTCGATACTTCATAGGAACCATCAGGTGTTGGCTTTGCTTGGGGGCTCTTGCGGACATAGGTGATGATTTTTGGTCTGACATTTTTAGGCTTCTGGGGTGGAGACGACTTCTTAGGTTCAGACTTTGTTTTTGTGGGTTGATAAGGAAGGACAGGTTTTGGAATGCTACTACTACTGAGAAAGCTTTTACTTGGTTGCCTCAAACCACTGGTGCCCTTCTGTGAAGTTTCACTACGTTCCTGATTTGCTTCTCTTGTGCTTAAAGTTTTGGCTGGTGATGAAGGTGGTTGTCTTCTAGGTGAACTGGTGGCTTTAGGGGATGAAGTTGTCTCGTGGCGAGATGGGCTGGCCCAGGGTCTTCCCCTTTCCAAACTGGAACTAGAACTTTGTGTTTTTTCAAAAGATGCTTGCTTCTTGTAAGGTTTGGGTTCTGGACCACCAGAGTGGATAGGTGTACCAGTTAATGTTGGTTTTGAGGAATTGTGACTCATTTCAGGAGATTCCTTATTGTGGGATTTCGTTATATCACCAATGAAATCATGAGAGAAGCTTCTAGAACACAAAGCAGACTGTGTGTTGTCTGAGATGACAGCTTGGCAAGATTTCTTCTCAGTAGATATTGTTTTCAAATTTGGATCCTTGTCCTCTTCTACATAGTGCTCCTTAACAGGAATTGCAGATTCTCCTACATTTTCCTGACTGGAACTTACTGATTCATTAGGGACCTTTTTAGTCCTTACAGTGCTACATTCACGTTCGCTATTTGTCAGCTGGCCTGAGCTCTCATATGTAACAAAGTCTATAGCTGGTTGGTTTTCTTGTGCTTCTAAAAGATGTTCCTCAGGCAAGGTGGTAGAGTTGAGATTGAGATCAACACTTCCAATGTGTGTTGTTCTTTTTCCTGTTAGATGATGCATGCCCTCAGTTTGTTGGGAGATTCGACTTTTATCTGTTATGGTCAAACAAGACTGTGAGGCAAGGGTAAGGTCCTCAGATACAGTTCGATATGGTCCTGAGGTAGCATGCCATGAATTAGAGCTCTGGGTTCGACTGACGTGGTCCAGGGCACTAGCAAAACTTTCTCCAAAACTAGACATTGTGGAGAGGCAAGACTCAAAACCATCGTTTTCAAAGCTAACCTCTGTCCTGGCTATAGCGGTCATTATTTCTTTGCACTTGAACTGAAGGCAAATGGTGGAATCTTGCTCTTTTAAAGTAAGCAGGGAGGATTCATTTTTATCTTTAGGAGACTTTGCTTCGGTTTGAATTAAACTGGTGGAGGACAGACCAATTGTGGCATCTTCAGGAATAGTGTTCTCTTCCTCATCTTCTAGTTCCTGACTTTCCAGCATCTCAAACTCAGCCAGCTCTGGGTCTTCACTTGGGGAATCAGTGCCACGGATAATCATCTTTACCTGTTCTTCAGTGTGAGATCCTGCGCAGGACAGGCTGCTAATGGTCTCCAAAGTTCCTCCATCTCCCTTCTGGATTTCATTAGCATTGGCATCTCCATTCAGGGATTTCTCAGCATGTCTGTTGTTGTTCCTGATTTCCCTGCAGCATTCTTCATTGCTGGTCCCAAAAGGTCCAACATGTTCATCATTCACACTCATGTTTCTGGAAGGTTCTTTGTTCTTAAGCTTTCATGTACAGTCTTGTTAATCCTCCCTTGAGGTCTGGAGCTGTTTCAGCTTTTAAGCTTAAATCTAAAGTAAGTACTGGCATCTTTCTCAATTTTGGTTTAGATATTGATGTTAATTAGACGACATCAGTGGTTGTCTTTAACCTGCCAAGGTAAGAAAGTAACATTAACAATTTTATTAATTAATTGTATTAATAATTTATTTTTTTATCTTATCTTTTAATTTTATTGACTATAAATATCCAGTTATATTTATTTCATTGTACTGGTATTCAAATTGCCACAGAAAGTGACAAAATGTTCTAGATAGTAAATTATTTAGATTTTTTATTACTCATGTAACAATATATATAGTTGCAGTGAAAAGTTCACATATGCCTTGCAACATTTGCAAAATGTCAACAATCTAAAAAAAATAAGAGGAAGTTTAAAAACTTACAACATACTACCCAGCTAACAACTTTACATTTAGAGTTTTTCTATTAATAATGTTAGGGCAGGGGCACCTCAGCTTATTTATGCTGGTACTGAGGCCACAACCATTAGGCCACAAATACCCCAAGCATAAATAATGCTTCATTCAAAAGATTGAGGAGCCCAGACATAATATATCTTGAGTGATAGATAAAAGAAATCTAGTGTAACATTACCGCTAAAACTATGTAAAAAGCATCTTTCATAAAGAATAGTTAATGATGAAAACACACTAAACTGTATCTCCACTAAGTGATGAAGCACAATTAAACTCAGTTCTGCCTAACAACAAGAGCAGCTCCTACACACCAGAACTTTAGCCGTAGGAAGTAATTCCCTGAGGTAACGACTAACAAATGTTCTCACAACCTTATGATGTTTCTTGTATCTATACAGGAAATATTAGGAAACAATAAACTGCATTCCACTGCAGCAGCTGGACAGAGACTCATTCCACTGAATGTTTCTGTTACAGAATCATTAAAACAGTCGCTGTACTGCATGAGGGTCTGACAGACACGTGAGGAGTGACATCATCATCATTCAGCAATGTATTCAGCAATGTATGATTGTAGGATGAAATGTCTAAAGAAATACTGAAGAGGTCACATGGCCACTTGGAGTCTTGGAGCCACTTGGATAACCTCTGTATGTTACAAGAGGAAGATGTACCGAAACATAAGCAAAACATGAGGGCAACAAAATGTTCCAGCCTTATGGTGAAACAGACGGTGTTGTGTTCTCGCCATCTAAGAGCTGTGTGGGTTTTGATCGATGTCTTTCCTTAGGACATAGTTTTAAAGCATTGTGTAATGAAAGCTGTCTTAAGATGATCTAGAGAGAACATTTTCTCAAAACCCTTAAAGCAGCTAACACACACATCACACACCCTTACACACACACACACACACACACTAAAACATCTATTCTTGACCTACTTTCAGAGGGGGTACAGAAGTACTCATGTAAAAATGCTTAAAAATCTCACAGCTCAACACCAAGAAGTTGAATATTTTAAGTACAAGTAAAAACATGATAACTCCTATTCTTTATAATGATACAGTGTATAAAGCCCTGATATTACTAATTTTTTATTTTCTTGCTCTTGTGGATTTGATGCAAGATCTTTTTCCTATTCTAAAGCATCTACTGAGATGAAATCCAGGCAAACATCAGAATAAATAATTAATAAAGACTTTACCTCCATCCACAGTAAAAAAAACAACTCTAAGGAGACCAATACATTTATAAAATAAAGATTTTAAATCTTTAGATCTTAGTCTTTGCATTTCATCAATGTGTAGAAAACACACAGCACTTGTGGCGGAACATCTCATTAGTCAAACTAAAGCTTTAGCTGGGCTTTCTGTGTAGTATATTACTGTAGTGGTGGTGGGAGCAAAAGCAAAATGTTACAAGGACTGCAAAAGCACAGTAGAGACTCATAATTTGTGTATTGACTTTACGAGGTTTAATCAGCAGGAATAAATTACTAGCTGATGAATGTCCAGCTGATTGGGAAGAGATGAGAGCACAGTGATGGCTTTGTTTTTATGCTCGTCAAATGACCCTGGTTGATTAATTCCTGATCTTTCTGTCTCTGTAGCAGATTGCCACAGATCACGAATACCGCAAATCAAGCTCCTTGCTGCTGAATGGCACAATATATATAAGCTGTAATTCTCAACCCAGCCCAGATCTCCACAGCGCCTCCATTCACACCCCAGTCTCACTCAGATAAGAACATTTCACACATGTAACTTTACTTAGCTTAACAGGCATTTACAGCCACAGACTGATGAACATGGTTTTACGTGTCAGCAATACCAATGCACACACAGAAGCAATGTCAGATGTTTGATGTCAAATCTGTCTACACTGTTACTCTGCATACAGTACGAACGTCAAATTAAATACAATCATTAACAAGAACAGCTCAATACATGCAACAGTTTAACAGAAAACAAATAAATACCCAATAACACTAACTGAAATGCTATAGTTTAATTGTATGAATTTCAGTTCAGCTGTATGAAGGTTTTTAGGAACTATGCAAAGTGTAAGTGCAAGTATAGCATGTTTACTTTTTACGCATTCATAGATGTAAATAAACTCAATATTTTGCCCAATAAATATTAAATGTAAACCCCTAATCGTTGCACTGCTATAAAGCAATGCGCTACAAGCATCCACCCATCATAAAAGTAAACCAAATGACTCCAATGGGTTAATAAATATCTTCTGAAGTGAAACATTTATAAAAGAACAAATGTTCCTGTAGCTCAACTGATAGCGCATTGTGTTAGCAGCACAAACGTTGTGGGTTTGATCCCAGGGAATACAAGTACTGCTAAATGTATACCTTGAATTTACTGTAAAATGCTTTGAATAAAAGTGTCTTACAAATGTAATGTTACGATTAATATTTGAGCTTATTAAAAGATTGACACGTCATGTATCCATGTAAACAAACAATCAAATATGGCAGCACATCGAAAATGTTGAATCTCATTGCTTTGATCTGTTTGTTTACATGGATATGTGATGTATCGATTGCCTTGTTATTATATTGAGCAACAAATGTTTAAAGCTTCAAAAACACAGCATGATCCGTCACAGCAGTTTCTGGACAGCAGCACCACTGTTTTAGTGTTTTACACTGCCATGAGTTGACAACTCACTACAAACACTAACCTTATAAGTGTATTTACACTAATCTAAGTTTGCCTGAAAAATTTTTTTTTTTTTTACATTGTTTAAGTTGAAGACAAAGGCATTAGCACAAAGCTTGTACAATGTGAACTGCAGTATGTGCTGTGTAAGTTTCTGTTTAAAGGCATCAACCCGTGTGTAAGGCAGCCATGACACAAAGTTCTAATATGTGTAAGAGGGAAATCGGAATTCTGGTCTAAATAAACAGCCTATTCCAGCGTCCCTAAAAAATTCAACTAATGCAATTTTTCAACTTCTGCACACTGAGCGGTGAAACACTCATTCCAACATACAGCAGCAAAAAGACTTCTAGAACAAAACCAGACATTTTCTGTCATGACTGACATCAGTGAAACAGGTAGCTATTAGTAACTGTAAAATATTTTTTTCAACCTAAGACTATAAGAGAATAATGTTACCCTTTAAGGCATCGCTTGTGTCTTGGTACTTATATCCAATAAGAATTTGTTGAAAAAAGGACACAGAAATAAGCCATACCTTTACACTCTTTTTTGGGTGTGGTCACTTGGGCCAGTAAGCAACCAGCTAGCAACACCCTAGCAACCACGTAGCAAAGTGCTTAAAACAGAACACCTTATTAAAAGTATCATTTACTTTAGCAACCACACATAACATTTTTGCACACCAGTCACATTCAAACATTCAAAAATGTTTGAACTATATTTTCCTTTTCTGCCACAGGTCACAATATATACTCAATATGGTTACTCAATGAGCTTTCTATTCTACCTCACCCTGTTAGTTAACCAGTGTTACCATTTTAAATACAGTGCTCACTAGGCTACAGAAATTACTGACATAAGGAAGAACAAACACTCTTGCTCTTGACTGCAATTTCTGTCCTAAACACAGAGTATAAATAAAACACTTACAGTGTGTCCCTCCAGGCGACAGCATGAAACTTACACCCAACGGCCATGACAGACTGTTGTTGTTAGTGCTTCCTCTTTGTTTTTCCTCTTTCACTACATTGTAACGTGTTCATACAGCTATCGGCAGTAATGCAACCAGCCGTAGGAAGCTAAAGAGGCAAGCTGCTGTCACGGTTATTAAGATGCATGAAATTCCTCTTATTTCCCATGATGCATTCAGAGCACTGCACCTGTTTACTAATCAAACCAGCTAACCTAGAAGAGACCTGGATTAGTGAAACATCTTACATCTGTCTTTCCTCATATGTGTGTGTGTCTGTGTGTGTGGACCCCTCTCTTTTGTGATAGCTTCTGTTCTGAAGTGCCTTTCCCACTCATCCCCAAATGGAAGCAGTGATTACCACTATTCAAGCTGGAGCTCTGATTAAATATTAACATCCAAATGAAAATAAAAGCCACACACCCCTCTCAAGAGCCACCCCCATCAGCTTTGCGAGAGGAGAAAAACTATCAAACAAAAGCAGTGACAACCAATCAGAGACCTTGAACTTCAGAGTAGGTGTGACATGCCACATGCCACTTAGAATTTGTTTGGCACATAACTAATACAGCACTCTTTGATCAGACAGCCTGCCTTAAATCCTGTAACATGCTGGGCAGACATGTGCTATTACGTTTTAAAGTGATCATATGTAATATTTTACACTAGAGGACAAAAAGAAAACTTTGATGAAGAAACCTGACCCGAATCTAGGAACCAAAACATCAGAGAGTATCATAGAGGATCTTGGACATGAACCAGTAAACCTCAAAGCACCTTAGCAACCATCTTACCATGCCCTAGCAACACACTAACATTGTGATGGCACATTCCAAAGCACCACTCACACAACACAAAGCAGGACTATTATACAATTATTTAACAATTCTGTATTAGGATGTTAAATGGTCTATATCGTATACAATTTATAAACAAAAATCAGGCACAGGAACACAGTGTCCCCCTACTGTATAACTATCTCCGATTATCTGATGACAGAATCAGAATAGCTGACACAGAACTGGTGAAAAACATTGGATGTTGGCATTCTTCAATGTTGTAGAGTACACACAGCCTGTGTGGAATGTTGCCAAGGTGCAGGGCTTTTCAAACTGTGGGTCGCGATAAAATGATAAAAATGATAAAAGGTGGGTCGCAAATTATTCAAAAACACAAAAAAAATTTTTTTTTAACATTTAAAAATATTCTTGTGGGTCTTGAAATTGATTGTATTTTTCTAGGTGAGTCCTGGAATTAAAAAGTTTGGGAACCCCTGACGTAGGGTATGTAAAGATATTCACAATTAAGGAAAATAACAGATAATCGGACCAAAGCATCTTTGAAAGCAATGTCCATAGGCAATGATTAACATTATTTAAAAATTATTCATAAATGTATATTCTTTAATAATGGCTAATATTAGTATGTTTATATATCATCAACGCATTTAATCACATAATTTTACACCACGTTTAATGTTAATAATGAAGTGAATCTGTTATTCTGACTAACACATGCATACAATTAAAAATAAACAGATAATATATTAATACACTACAGAATCATACCATAAATAATGCACTGAAGATTCTTAATTATTGGTGTAAATATATTCAGGCTACCAGAAAATACATGTTTGCAGGAAGCGAAAGATTAGACTGCTTTAATAGCGCAGTATAAACAGCATGTGATATAATCTTTCCCCTCCGATGCAGATCCACACGGCAGCAGGTGGATGTGATGCTCTGACTGTGCGCCATCACATGCACTTCACCGCATACACACACACTCGTACCTGCAGATCCTCAGCATCCGCGACTGGAGAAGACTATTGTGTCTTTCATTCCGCCCGTCATTCTCGGGTCGAGTGTAAAATCAGCCTGAAGCATCAGGAAAGAGGCAACAGAGAGCCAGACGTGCACCACAGGATGCTGATCGCGGAATGAATGGTGTGAAATGAAGTGTCGAACAACGGCTGTGTCTTAAATCTAACATGCCTGCCTACCTAGACAGCATTTTAGGGCACTGTTTTGCTTATTCCGTTTCATTAAAGTTCTGATTAAGAAGCATAATAAATATCGAAGCGTGCTTATGATATTTAAAAATGCTGTTAACTCGTATTGCCATTGTGATGTCCAGAATGTTGTCTAGATATACAGCTCAGCAGGTTTGAGACGCAGCCGACATGTGAAATGTGCATTGAGCGCCACCCGCAGGCAAAGGACTGCGGTTGCATTTTATGTCTCAGAACCGAGAGAATTTAAAAGTCCACCCAAAATAATATTTTTCCTATACATTACTCACCCTCAAGGCATCCTATGACAATATGACTTTCTTCTTTGAGCCGAACAAAATTATTGTATTAATTATTATATTAAATAATATCCTGGCTCATGATCCTCACTGAAGTAAATTATGTGTTGTGTAAGATTCATATCAAATACATAAATTCTGTGGACTAAAAATTACACAAAACAGAAAAATAACAATGTTTTTGTAACACAACAAGAATACTCTCATCTTTAGTAGTCCATAATAAAAATTTGCTGAAAATCTACTCAGCCCAGTGTCATCCGACATGTTTGTTTTTTTCAGTCGAAAATATTTAAGGTTCCTGAAGAAAACATTCCATGATTTTTCTCAATCCAATGCAATTCAACAGGGTTCATTGTTTTTAAGGTCAAAAAAAAGTTTCAGATGCAGCTTCAAATGGCTCATCTCGACCCTAGCTGACTTATAAGGGTCAGCCATTTTCAGAGAAAATGAAAAATTTAAAAACTACAAAATGTTCTCTTTTGGTCTGGCTCTGTGAACTCATGCATTACTGTATGTAATCATGCTGGAAAGGTCACAATTTTACTGTAGTTAGAATGCTGTTCATAATGTATCTGGTTACCATGAAAACACTGTCGCACTGACACTCGCTACTTCTTCAGCCATCATATGCCACAATGGTGACATTTTTCTGTGACAATGTCTGTGAGCTCTATCTGACTATGTTTTTATTACCTGCTTTTTAAAAAAACAGATTCTCAAATTGTCCAACCACCATTTTGTTTTATTTGGTGTAAGATAAAATATTTTAAAAGATATTTTACCCAGACATCAAATTGTTGTTTGATGTCTGGGTGCGAGAGGAGGCTTCAGCATTTGTGTAGCGCCTCTTCTGCAGAGTATTTGCATACGCTTGATTTGATTGGTTGACGCCTGGACCAGCACTTGTCAGAGTTGATATTTTCTCAACTTCTGACTGGAGCAATGTGGCAGCCACTCAGTAACATGTTCAAAGTGAATGAGAAGTGCAAAGGGTTAATGCTGAAATGGAGTAAAACTATGGTAGTAAAACTAGGTCTTTACTGTAAAAATGAAAAAATAAAAACACTAAATCCAAGCCTTCCTGAACATGTTCAATATTGTTATGGAACTTCTGTTTAATATGATTAAAATGTTTTGGCCAATGACACCACAAAGCTGTTGTATAGTCTATATTGTGTGAAGTTATGCATGAGATATACACTGGCTAATGCAATGACATTGGCAAGGCTGTTCATAAATGCCTAACAGTCGGTTTGATAGAGGTGAAAGCAAATTAGTTTGTAATCTATCATTTCTGAAACTTAGTCTTTCTGAAACTCAGTCTTGCTGATACATTACCTCATACATTGTGACCTTGGTTAATAATCGGGAAATTATGGTAGTTGGTATAGGTTTAGACGGTAAGAGGTTTGCGATGGCGGCAGTGGCCCAAAATTTCTAGTAGGCTGCTGCATGCATATGTTTGGAGAGAAATCTCACTCCAGCCAAATGACCAAAGTTGGCAACCCTGTTACATGGCACCAGAAATGCCACCAAATACACCGGAATACAGGAAATCAAATCTAGCTAGTTAAAAATTTCCCAGGGCCCCCCCACCTTAGTTGGTCACAGCATGGCCACCCCCTCAATATCCCTGGCCCCCCCTTTGGCCACCCCTTGTAAAAAAGTCTGGCACTGATCAAAGTAGTTGACAGCTTCTGATTAATTTTGTTCTGTGAGACATTTATAAGCAGATACTTTCTATTAATTAATAAGTATGTATATCTACGACAAAAAAATCCTTAATGGCTGAATAAATGATGACCTATTCCTTGTATTGTTTTTATCAATATTTACATACAGAGCACCTTTTGCCACGTTTGCTATTAATACTGATAATAAAATCAAGTAAATATTAACATTGTTAGTTTCAGTAGGCTGGTATGTTAACAACACATAATAATACTGTATTTAGGTCATAACTTATTATTTAAGTCATAATAAAGTCTGTGCACATTGCATCTTAAATTGTGATCAAGGAATATTATATTATACTTATGATTTCTTTAAAATCATGTAAAATTGTCGTTATATTGTCAAAATTGGATTTTTCGCTGTGTAACCTAACCCTGGTGGCATATTTTTCTGTTTATTTGTACAAAATACACATACTTCCCAAACAAATCCTTTTGCTGGCAGCAGGTGGCACTAAGGCATAAAGAAAACAAAAATAAAGATGGCATGTATTAATGCTTTTGTTTTGTCTCTGGCATTTATCCAGGATTTTTATAAACGTTACACAGGGAACTTTTCTCAAAGGCTATTGACGCCATTTGCATAAATGTTTGTTTCTATAGCTGTATGTATATGATGCCTTATTTGGTCTGTTTAATGAACACATTACTTGTATTATGCAAATCATAGAGCTGTATATTTTATTGTATTGTAATTCATTTGTTTACAGAGAAGGATGGCCTCATTAAAACATCTTTGAAACCATGTATTGATGGTTGTGGTTGATGTAATCTACATACAAATAAACATAAATTGACTATGGCAATAATTTTGTATATTGATTTCAAACAATTATTGTATGAATTATTGCCCAAATTAAATTAATATTTCACACACTTTTATCCAAAACGAACTTACAAGCAGGAAAACAATAAAACGATTAATTACTGGCAACGACATGAGAATTGCTAAACAATTATAAATATATATATGTGTGTGTGTGTGTGTGTGTGTGTGTGTGTATACTGTATATATATATATATATTTTGCTGTTTTATGCATTAATTTGTATTTCATTATTGTTTTACTATGTGCCTGTTTGCTGAAAAGCCCATTAGAGGCTATTTAACAGACGGTTCATGCCCCCCAATTGGAAAGATCTTTTTTATGTAGTTCACGGCTGTTACCACTAGAGCCCGCAAAATGGCAGCTCACCCATTGTGGGATTTCTCTCGAGCATGGATGAACAACCCATACAATGAGACTCTGTAGTCGTGCTGCGGTAACCCAGCCTCTCCGGATTTACCCCCGTACGCGCTCGGACTACTGACAATTCACTGCACGGATAACGCCAGTCAAGTCGTGCCGCAACTCTTGTATATTTACTTTATCTGGTGATCAGCACAAGGAGAGTTAACAGCGTCGGAAATGACAATGATGGAAAGTGGTTGTATACAGTTTAAACTCACTGGAAGTTTGCGGATTGTTTATCCTCAAGTAAATGGATTATAATTGCATTTATTATATAGCAGCTGATAGGACACCGTCCGATAACAGCGACACGCGTGTCTTATTTTGGGTTCTGAGCGAGTCGAATGCCTTTGCGTGATTGCGCGTATTTCTACCTGCACGACTGTCTAAAGCTGTCTTATATTAACAGATTGTGGATTTGAAACACCTTGCATGAAGTTGAATAAGCGCACGCTGCAGTTTTGGCAACCTGGAAAGCTGTACGACGCTACTGTGCATAAAGCTTTAATGCAATGTTGAGATTTGTAGCCTTGCACTCTAAAAATGAAAGTTGTGCACCCTAAAAAACCGATCTAGATCACATGTAGTTTTGGACATACACGAGAGGCTGTTTAAGGGATGTAAATAATTATAATTTCGCGAATTCACATTTAAAATTGTCAGCCCAGCTAACGAATTTACGTTCTAAACGTTTCCAAACATTCCGTTTTGGTTTTAAAATGGTCAAAATGTCACGTTTTCTTAATGGGAGTATATTGGTATTTAACGTGACTTTTAAGAAAACTTATATTACCATTTAACATTGGATAAACTTAAACGTTAAAGTTAACTTTACTTAAACGTGCTTACAACGTCTTGTAACGTTTACGAGGACGTTCTTTTAACGTTAGCCCTCAGAACAGCCTTTCGCTACCAGCTTGAAACATCTTGTGTGTCGTTTTCACCTTAATGTTAAACGTTCCTCTAATGCGCATAACATCATAAGTTTACCGTAACAGCCTCTAACATCGCTTTGAGTAGGCGCAAACTTTTAAGCTTTAAGAAGAGGGCACTGAAGGTCATGGGAGAGGCAGCTCCGACCCAGGCGACCCCAAGTGGATTTGCACCCATGTTGGGCGTAGGGATGGGAGGATCAATCACACCAGTCGCCACTTCAAGAGGATCCGCCGTTCCTCAGCTGCACAGTGCTATAGTGGAGCGTCTGCGTGCCAGAATAGAGCTGTGCCGACGGCATCACTCCACCTGCGAGAGCCGCTATCAACGCGGCCAGGCAGAAAATTCGGACCGGGAACATGAGAGCACACTCCAGCTCCTGAACATCGTTCATCAGGGCCCTGGGAACAGAAAAACCAGGGGCAGTAGATCCTCTCAGCAGCATTCTGAATACAACAAAGTAAACGGTGATCATAAGGTCCACAATTCGTCGGAGTCAGAATCAAAAATCTCTTCGCAAATAGCAGTAAGTTTTATTAAATACACCTAAATTAAACGAGTTACATCTTTTAATCTGGCACACATCAGAACAGTTCCCCAAAGAATGACATCAACACACTGATGTGATGTGATTAGTGTGTGTGTGTGTGTGTGTGTGTGTGTGTGCGCGCACGAGTGAGAGAGATAGGGGCC
Organism: Ambastaia sidthimunki; assembly: GCA_036877625.1. Classification (NCBI taxonomy): domain Eukaryota; kingdom Metazoa; phylum Chordata; class Actinopteri; order Cypriniformes; family Botiidae; genus Ambastaia; species Ambastaia sidthimunki. The sequence goes on along the minus strand of JAZGTK010004298.1, from coordinate 3,545 downwards.
TCTTCTTAATTAAAAAAGGGCCCAGCAGCCTGACACATGATTCTTGATTCATGCAGATGATTCATGTTTCATAAGTAACCAGCAGTGCTTATTCAACAGTTTTATAACTGATTCTTCAAAAGTGCTATTAAAATTTTTTAAATTATATTGTCACCTCAAAAAGTATTTGGACACAAAGTGTTTGCAAACTGAATGTCAGACATTTGTGGCACATATAGGTAATGTGATGAACTACACCTGTGGTTATTCTGTTAGGACACCTTAAAAAACAGTGCTGCATAAGTGTTTTAAAACTTTGGTCCACTGTGTGTGCATGATTTTCAACATTACTGATAATATTGGGAAGAATATCTATTATCTATTAATGCTTTGTAGCCATTGTTACAAAAGGAAATGCTTGCAGTCAACAGGTCAGTGGTGGTTCTTTGTTCTCTCTCTTTATATTTGCCTCATGGGACTTTATAGTTTGACACCACTTCAGTTTGAGGTGTCTATTTAGCCCCCTGTTTACAGATATAATCTTGTTTTGATTGAGAGTTTGTGTGATTTGATTGTTTTGCAGAGAGTTTGGAAATTAGTTTCCAGGATAAGCCTACATGGACTTCATTCTCCCATGGAACACAACAAACTTTTAAACACAACTTTATGCCTTTTCACAGTAAAATTGTGGCATTTTGACACTTTCTTGTGTGTTTTGACACTTTGTTCAGCATCATGCTGGTCTGAAACGACCGGTGATAGGCTGAGAAAATAAATGACATTTTGTGTAGACTGTTCCTTTTAGTTTAATGCAATATATTAAATACAATATCTAGCAAGCATACAAAAAGATGCAAGTGGCAATTGGATGATGTTAAAATCCAGCAAATATTGCAGTGAATGGCCTGCGTTTGTTCTGTCCGATGCGTTGTCAGGCCCTATTATCCAAGCTTTGACAAATTGCGCTCAAAGCACCTTCTTGAATGATGGATTTCCCATAAAATTGTTGAAGCGTGCTGCCTGCGTATAAATGTTTAGAGTCCTACAATACATGTCCTGCTTTTGTTTACGCAAAGTCAAACAGGCCTTGAAAACACGATTGTCGGAGGACTGCCCAGTAATTAAGCATCATGGACTTTCGGGTAAATTTGTTTTTTCCTCCTTTCAAAGCTGTGACAGACTGGGAAATAGGAGGATTGTGGAGTATCCTCTCACGGAAGGGAAAGTAGGGTGGTGTGAGTGCTCTGTTTGCTAACCTAAAGCCTTATCAAGAAGTTTAGGAGTTTAATAATCTGTTTATCTGTTTACTTAAACAATCTTCAGCTTTATATTCATATAAGTATATATTTTCATTTATGTATATAAGTATATTGAAATTGCCTAGGAATTAGAAGTAAAGCTTTGAAAATGGCCTTAAGGCAGCAAAAAAGTATCCAAAAGACAGAAGTTATTCCTGTATTCCTGAGTGGTGTATATATTGTCATAGGTCACTTTGTATAATATACAGACCGGAATTTTAGCCATTACTCTTTATAAATCACATCAAATCATAAATTAACAGACCAAATTAAAAAATGTTCAGAGCCATGCCAGTAACATCAAACCTTATTGGTCATTGTGTCAGAACTTCATAATGCTTCACAAGAGGCACAAGGACCAAATAGGTTTGATGTTCTTGATGGTTGAAAGCTTGGAAGTTTTGATTCATTCAGTCAGTTCCATTATATAAGATAAAATCAGCTCAGACATTTTTCAAAATATCATCATTTGTGAAGTCATAGGAGTTTGAAACGACAGGAGGGTGAGTTAATAATGATAGATTAAACTAGTCTTTGAAACAATGTTATGTTGGTAAGATTCAAACATTGCTTTACATGAGAATTTTTCACAGTTCAGAATAATAATTATAAGATGCAGCAAAATAATTTAATTATACATAATCAAGCACGAAAAGCAGGCATTACAAATAATAAGTGGAAGAACAAATTGTCGCAGTGTTTCCTGATATTTCTTGGCTATAGCACTTTTGGAATAAAAGCTTAATGTGACCAATGTTAGATTCACTCTGTATCACTTAAGGTCCAAAGAAACGGTCTGTGCTTTACTTGGGGAATCTAACTGGGTTTGTCCCACTGCTGATTTTCATATTGACATGAGAATGAATTGGTACTGTTTGGGAGCGTTTATATTGTGGCAGAAAGCCATAGTAATCAGTTAGAAAGTCAAAGAACTTAATAGTCTGACATACCAAGACTGTTGTCTGTCGTCATAAAATCTGGTCCAGTTGTGCAACGTATTTTGCACCAGAACCGGCCACTTACACAGGAAGTTTCTTTGTTAATGATGTGTAAATCAACCAACCACAGTTTGTTTGGTTTTCACAGGGTGTTTAGGTTTCATTGGAAAGAGGTGATAGCCCTTCAAAAGAAGAAATGTGTTTTTATAAATTTGAAATTTGTGTGTTTATATAGTTTTGTTTATTACTCTGAATATCTTTTAAAGATCTGATACCACTAAACTTTGGCCAATCCAGCCTAGGCAATCCAGGTGAATATTTGAAACATGACTTCTGTAAATTGAAATACGCCAGCTAGTTATTTTTGCATGCAACATGCATCACAAACAAAGAACAGATTGTGACCTGTGGGCGGAGCCATTGTCAGCCTGAGATCTAATGATTGAGGGTTTGTTGATTATTTTCATGTCAGCTAACTGCAGCAACCAACATTTGCATTATATGCATTAAAAAGTGACCTATAAAGTTAAACGTGTAACTGAAAAATAAAGGAAGCTTGTGGCATAAACAGAATGGAAGTTTAGGAAAACTCAAGCGGAATTGCTTGTGCTGCTTAAATCAAAAGCATTTCATCTGCTAAATCTCTGCTAGAGGTTTTTTGGTGAGGTGCCTTGTGTAAACCTCATGTTTTATTCACAGTCTGGGAGATGACTGTGACTTTAAAGGTCTTACACATTCCTAAATCCATTTGCTCGAGCTGTGGGCAGAAAATCACCTCACCTTGGCATTTAACACCAGCCTTTCCTTACCCAATATTGACTTCTTTATATTATTATTAACTATTTGATGGAAATCATGAAATGAAACCCTATCAGAAGAGGTTCTTTATATAAGAAGGCCATCTAAAGAGAAACATGCATGAAGCACATGCATGTTACAAACATAGCACTACTGTTGTCTGCCGGGTGTGTGTGGATTTTACATCGAGTGTGTGACTTTGCTTGAATGCAAATCATCTTTTAAAGGACTAAATACATTCTGTGGTAGCTGACCTTGATTTGGGAGATGTCCTTGATTTATCCAAGACTTTCAGTTGTGGCATAGTTACCTTTGCAGTGTGGGTTTAGAGGCATTTGAAAGGCAACATTTGGAAATATACTAATTACTTAATATATTAGTATATCATTACTAAGGTTTGAAAAGTTCACATTGCTAAATTGCTTTTAAATCGTTTGTAGGATGTATCCAGCTGTAAACAATTTTGGAAGCTGTCAAATGTCATGGACTATTTGGTACAATGTTTTCAATCCCATACCTATGTATGTATTGG
>JAZGTK010004297.1:0-24953 GCA_036877625.1 Ambastaia sidthimunki | reverse complement strand
CTGCTCTTTTTATGCACACACACACACACACATTAGATTTGCAAATGGAATCACCTCTGCTTGAATGAGTGGGTGCACTGGAGTGTCTAGAAGGACGAGAACGAGAAAAAGAGAAAGAGATGATAACTAGAGATGTGATTCCCCTCTTCCTTAATGTGTCTTTTGTGTTTTTAGCTTGTCTGTCTCTCTTAGGATACCCTCCTTTCTAGTTGCCATGGTAACGACATGCTACCCCCCCACCCCTGCGTCTGTCTACCTCTATCTCTTAGCCTGCTTTCACACTCATACGTTTCCCTGTTACCATGGCAATGCTGTGCTCATCATCATACCTGTTTGTGATTTTGTTTGCATTTGTAGGTTGTCTTTATGTTTTCGATGTGATTCTAGATGATTGTCTGTTTGTCTGTGGTTGTGAGGTGTGTTGTTTGTCTGTCTCTGAATTAAATTGCTGATTCTCTCTAAACAGCATCAGTGGATGCAGCCAGCACAGGGTGGGCAGTAGCAATCACGCCCATAAAGAGAGATTTTTGGGGTACTTTTTGCAGACGACAGTTGTTGCTATGGCGACAGAACTTTAGGATTTGAATAGAGACAGTGTAGGGAAGAATGTTGGAGACGGATGAAAAAAGAGCCAGAGAACCGGAGGACACGTTCTAGTACATTCTAATTTTTAATTGTGTGCTGGAGAACCAAATATGTCACACAGCTTTACCGCAGCTGCTTTTCCTGTCATTTCAATATGACTATTTAAATACAGATCTGTAGGGGGAGGAGAGAGAGAGAGAGAGAGAGAGAGAGAGAGAGAGACATTGTTTAGCACTGTGATGGCTCAGAGTGATAAAATAAATTAAACTATGTTTTACATTTTATTCCAGGTTTTGCTACAGTATGTGGTTGCTAAGGGGTTTTCTACCATGTTGCTATGCAGTTGCTTGGCCAGTTTTTGGCCAAGTTCACTAATAATTAAGTAAACTAAATAAAAGTTGATTTGACCTTTACAACAGCCTGTTAATGTCAGTGACTCACAAAACCAAACACAGTAATCACACTTATCACATTTATAATCACATTCATCACTTTTAACTCTCCACTACAGGAGAGTAAACTAACTTTGGAAGCTAATTTCATCATAACTGTAGTTTTAAATGACTGCCTTCATTAGTGAGACACACACACATCTGAAGGGTTATGTAGATGTTTTAGCAGAATTTCTGAAACGAGAAATAATGAGGATGGAGAAAAACAGAGAATCAGCAGGTGTGTAAGAACTGTGTGTGATAGAGAAGCAACCGACTTGTGAAAGTAAAAATGAATGAATGAAGGAGATGGAGGATGAGTCAAAACAAATAGAATAGTGCAAACTATAAAAGAAAGAGCGATGGAGGAAGAGAAAGATAAATGATGAGAGTATTTGAGGAAGGAAAGCATTGTCAGAGTCAGAGAAGCATTGAATGCAAAAAAAACAGTTTTATCTGTTTGCATCTCCCTCAGAACGAGAAAGTAAGAGAACTCGACTCGACACTTTTCCTAAACAGATCAACAAACAGAAAAAAGACACACACACTGTAAAACGAGTAGAAGAGGAAAACACACAAACAAGAGAACACACACACAGTGCACTCACTCAGTGACGGTAATGAAAGATGATGTGCAGAGAGGTTAGCATGTTAGCATGTTTACTGCTCTTAAAAAGCAATTAAAGAGAAATGAAGGGGTGAATTAAATATGACTGTAAACAGATGTTTGGGAAATGAAGAAAATCACAGATACAAGAGGACAAAGAAAAGACGCAGGCCGGCCATCATGACATCATCACTGGCAGTTTGCAGTGTAATTTCAGTCAGTCTGAGACTTTCAACCTCACGCTCATTTTTAAAATCATTTACAGTAATTATTAGTCGCCTGCAACTTAAGGATGTTAAATCTTGAAATCTCACTCTGATGGCTTCATTTAGATTGTGTCTGTGATTCAGCATGATGTCTCACACTTTTCTAAAAGTTCCATTTTTGGCATCAACACAACAACAAGTTTTACTTGTTGAGTGAAGTAAAACTGCTTACACACACACACACACACACAGATGTTTTGTCTGTTTTAAAGGGCTTCACTGATGAACTGACTGAAGCTGTTTGGAGGATTCTGATAGTGCTGTCATAAACAGCTGCGTCCCGCAAAAAAGATGATGTCACGTCCTGCTGTCCAATCACAACACACGCACAGAGGAAATAACAGGAAAGAGTGATTTTATTCAGATTCATTTCATTAGTGCTGTTGTGACAGGACAACACCGTTATCTAACTCAAATCCTGCTGTAATGCCTTTTTAAACTCGACAGCCAAACCCAGCTAACAATTTTAGGGTGGAAGAACGTTTCCCTAACATTTTCATTAAGTTTAAAAATGTTTAAAACATCTAGTTTTTTAGATGTTGTATTAACAATATTGCTTGGCTATTTTATATAATTAAACTTTTTACATTTTGTACAATTTTTTGTAACTTAGGAATAACATTTTGATATAATAATAAAACGTTAAAAATGTTCTTGTAATGTTACTGCAAGAACATTTTTGATAACTTTAGTAAAACGTTAAAAGAACTTTTAGAGAACGATGGGCAAACGGTCTCTTTAAGTGTGAGAAAGAGGTTTGTTTAACAGCTGTAAATGTTAACCTCCTGAGGCACACTCTTCCTTTTTCCCTCCTTTTATTAACGAATTTTTCCTTAATTAGCTAATTGGCCTGTTACCAATAATCCTGGAGGAGCGAGTGAGCCTGAGGACGAGAGACAGAATGTGTCAGAAATATCTCAATGATGTAATGGTGAAAATAACCGAGATGTGCTCTCAGGAGTCTGTGTGGTGCATTAGTAAAAAACAACATTTAATGTCCACTTACAGAAAGACAGTAAATAACACAACATACATGTGATTATGTTAGAAACTCATTCCAGCGTTCTGTCTGTCTCTCAGTGTTCGGTGGTCCGCGGTTTTCTCAGGAGCCAGCCGATCAGTCGGTGGTGGTCGGGGAGAGGGTGGTCCTGTCCTGCGTGGTGTTTAACTACACCGGCATTGTACAGTGGACCAAAGACGGTCTGGCTCTTGGCATCGGTGAAGACCTGAGAGGTGAGCACACACACAGGTTTCTTACAGTATGTTCTTGAGAACATGACCTTCATTCCAGGTTGACCTGTATACACAGCCTCAAACAAACCTGGGACATTAATATAATGAAGGTATAGTATGATCTTCTAAATTTGGCTTATTTAAGTACAGTCGAAGCTGTACACATGCTACCAAAATCACACAAACATACAATTATGCAACATATAGCATGTTTTTCTCTCTATCCTCATCCTTTTAAATGATGTAAGATTTCTTTATTTCTTTCTTTGTTCGTTTTCTTTCTCCGTTTGTCCTCTGTCTGTGTTTTTCAGACAGCTGATCTTTTGTCCGCGCTTAAATCTCACACATACACACACACAGATGCGCAATGCAAGCACACGCACAGGTTAAACGTCTGCTTCCTGATTGGCTGAGCTAAAGCATGATGTAATCGTTGCCAATACTTTTGTCCTCCGGTATCCAGCTCGATGACGTCATAATGTGAGCGCGAGAGAGAGACAGAATATCAGCGTGCTGCCCTCTGGCGACAAGCACATGTCCTGCAAAACAGCGAGTGTTTGATAGTAAATCAAGTCATGTGTTTTCAATACATTTACATAGAATATTTATGTTCGTTTAAGATGAAAATTAATTAGATGTGGCTCTTCATATGTACAACTTTATCTTTCAAAGTTATCAAAAACGTTCTTGCCGTATTGTTAGTTATGTTAGAATGTTTTTTAATGTAAATATCAAAAATGTTATTCTAAAGTTATTATGTTACAGTCTTAAAGTATTGTAACCCCAACAATAACATACATCTGGACATTTTACTAAAACATTTGCAATAACATTTTTAAAGTTTTTGTACTGTAATGAAAATGTTTATGAAACTAAAAGCCTGGCACGGCAGTGAGATGTGTGTGTGTTTCAGCATGGCCGCGGTATCGAGTTCTGCGTATCCTGGATGTTGGGCAGTATAATCTGGAGATTACATCATCAGATCTGTCAGATGACTCACTGTACGAGTGTCAAGCCACCGAAGCGGCTCTGAGGTCCAGACGAGCCAAACTGACTGTTCTCAGTGAGTTCACGCTGACTCTAAATGTAGCAGCTGCTGTATTCTGCTGTACTCTATAAATATCTGTCTCAGAGATTATATATCCAGGTTCATGTCACTTTCAGTAAGCTGTCTGTCTGTTTGTTTGTGCAGTCCCTCCTGAAGGTCCTGTTATTGAGGGCTCTCCAGAGATCCTGTTAACTGCAGGAACCACATATAACCTCACCTGTGTGTCTCGAGGAGCAAAGCCACTGTCAACAATAGAATGGTACAAAGACGGGATCCTGGTGGAGGGAGCCCATACCAGCACTGTGAGTGAAGACACACTTAAACAATGACACAATGGGTTGCCAGGTCTGAGTAACAAAACTAGCCCATTGACCACAACCCAAACACTCAAACTCAAAACATGCCTCTTTAATTGCAGTCACTGTTATGCATTACACACATTTTGATAATCACTGTATAATAGTACAGAGTAAAATATTTCAATACTAGTTTTTCAGACTTAGGCAATATGTCAAACTTTTAAAAAAAAAAAACTGTGGCAGGTGTCAAAGTAGCCCAATTCTACGGGAAAACCACAGACTTGTCAACCCTGACCATCTTCTTTCCTTAGGAGGTGTTAGCAGACAGGAAGAGAGTCACCACACGGAGTTTCCTGGAGATCCAGCCAGTGGATACAGACACAGGACGAAATTTTACCTGTGTGGCCTCAAACCTGGCGGCCCCTCTGGGGAAAAGAGCCACTGTCACCCTCAACATCCACCGTAAGTGTGTGTGTGTGTGTGTGTACTTCATACTCTGCTCTCTCTCTTCATACTCTAAACTCTCTCTCTCTCTCTCTGTTTAGATCCTCCCACAGTGATTCTGTCCATTGAGCCTCGCTCTGTTCTTGAAGGAGAGAGAGTTAAATTCACATGCCAGTCCACTGCTAACCCTCCTATTATGGGCTACAGGTGAGTGTGTGTATATACACTGCTGTCAGTGATCTACTCTGTTTGTGTTTAATACTGTGTGTGTGTGTTGTAGGTGGGCTAAGGGAGGTGTGATTCTGGATGGAGCGAGAGAAAGTGTGTTTGAGACCACAGCAGATCACTCGTTCTTCACTGAGCCCGTGTCCTGTTTAGTTTTTAATGCAGTGGGCAGCACTAATGTCAGTATACTGGTGGACGTTCACTGTGAGTATGTTTTCTGTTTTAAGAACGTTCCCCTAACATTTACATTAAGTAACAAAAACATTAACAATGCTATTTTGAATGTTCTAGAAACGTTTAAAACATCCGCCTTTTTTAGGTGTTGAATTAATGTCATTACTTTTTAAGAATTTTAGGAATGTTTTTAATTCTGTAATGTCTTTTAAACATTTCACTAACAACTTAAGAATAACATTTTTGATACATATGATTGTATAACATTAAGTAACGTTCTCCTAATGTTACTGAATTCATTCATAATAAGGTTACATATTCATGTCAGATTTTTTCCATTGACTCCATTAACATTGTTTGTTCTGCTCCCCTTTAATTCTCTGTAGTCGGTCCGATTCTGGTGGTGGAACCAAAGCCTGTAACAGTAGATGTTGACTCTGATGTCACACTCAATTGTAAGTGGGCAGGAAATCCTCCACTTACCCTCACATGGACTAAGAAGGGCTCTAGTATGGTGAGTGTGCACTAACTGTCCCCTGCACCCAGCCCACTGTTTCAGTGCCTCATACGCCCAGCCCACTGTTTCAGTGCCTCATACGCCCAGCCCACTGTTTCAGTGCCTCATACGCCCAGCCCACTGTTTCAGTGCCTCATACGCCCAGCCCACTGTTTCAGTGCCTCATGCTCAAATGTTAATTTGTATAATGTTTTTAACAGTTTTGAGCTGCTTTGGGAGAAACTTTTAGAGAACATTAGCCAATGTTCTGAGAACGTTTTCTGCTGGCTTGTAGTCAAAAAGGTTAAGACTCACTAGATTACAATTTAATCACTCAAAAGAATCATTTTAAACAGGAACACAACAACTGCTGTGCACTGTTTGTTCAGGTTCTCAGTAACAGTAATCAGTTATTCCTGAAGTCTGTGAGTCAGGCGGATGCTGGGCAGTACGTGTGTAAAGCCATCGTCCCCAGAATTGGTGTTGGTGAGACTGAGGTCACTCTCACCGTCAACGGTCAGTAACACAAAAACCTTACAAACAAAACTCAATGATGACAAATACACACACGAGTGAACCTGTTTAAATGTTTTATGACTGTCCAGGTCCTCCAATCATCTCGAGCGAGTCGGTCCAGTACGCTGTGAGAGGGGAGAAGGGAGAAATCAAATGCTACATTGCCAGCACTCCTCCACCAGACAAAATTGTGAGTTAAAATCATACTGTAAACACACATACAACTTCACTTTATCACCAGATTTTTAAGGAGACAGTTCATCCAAAAGAAAGAAAGACAAAGCCATACAGGTTTGGAGTAAATGATGAAAGAATTTTTGGGTGAACTGTCCCTTTAAGAATTATTCCAGGTGATTCACAGCTCTACATCTGAAGGCATTCAGCAGCCACAGGCAATTCTGATAATAACAGAAAACACGTTTGTCTGTCATTTTTGTGTTTCTGTAGCTCTGCTGGTATTAAGCTGCACAAAAGTTGTGGGTTTGATTCTTTGGAAACACACACACTGGTAAAATCTATAATTTACTGTAGATGACTTTGGAACCTGGTAATTTATTACCAACATAGTTCTTGTGGGTGCTGGTGGCAAAATCCAGCTTTGTTATGAATATTTGACATATTTTACAGTTAAGACAGGTTTCTTCATGCAGATCACGGTTGAATAAACGTAAAAACTCTCATCACCACTTGCATTTTAAACACATTATCTAATGCAGTGAGAGATATAATCAGTCCACATGTAACATCTGTCTTACAGTAAAGTTCAGATACTTTTATCCCAGTTTTAATGTGAAGATAATAATATTATAGTCTGTATGTACAATAGGTGGTTTTTCCCAAAACTCATTTGTGGCAGTTGGCTTTTATTTGTCCTTCATCATCTTCACCTGAGTGTGTGAGGAAGAGTGAAGTTAATATGACGTGTGATGTTCTGTAGCTTTCAGTTCTGACAGTACATTACAGATGAATGAATGAGCTTTTAACAATCTCAGCACTTTACTCCCCCCCTGTCCTCTCATCACCCTCTTTAACTTTCTCCTTCATCAGTCCTTCAGCTCAGTCTCTTGCTCTGTTTAAAAGTGTTTATTAGGATGATTTATTTATGCATTCATACACACATAATACACTCATACACTGAAAACAATGCAAAACAACATATAGTACATTTATTACGAAAAGCACAATATAAATATTTGACAAAAAAATAAGAGGGTTATTAACTAACTTAACAAGCAGGACTACTGTAGAAAAACCAGTGAAGTGCCAGATTCATCTCTCTCTCTGCCTCTCCCTCTCTCTCTTGCTCTTTCTTTATCTCTCTCTCTCTCTCTCTCTGCCTCTCTGTCTCTTTGTTTCTCTCTCTCTCTTTCTCTCTGTCTTAGTCTCTGTCTGTCTCTCTGTTTTTCTTTCTCTTTGTTTCTCTCTGTCTCTGTCTTAGTCTCTGTCTGTCTCTGTGTCTTTCTCTCTTTGTCTCTCTCTCTGTCTCTCTCTCTGATTGCTCTCTGGATAATGAAACATGACACAACAGCGCTTGCTTTAATGTGAAGACAGTACTTATGAAATAATGAATGAGGCCATATTTTTTCTTCATCGTCCTCTCGTTCTTCCTCTTGTGCTCTCAGCCTCTCAGTTTGACATTAGCACTGTAAATGTTTGATAGTGTAGTTTGTTTTCTTCCACTGGCCCAGAGTTCACAACAAACCCTTTCAGTTTAGTGCCTGTGAACTGCTAAGAAAGACATTCTTTTATATCATTGTAATTTGTAATTTTTTTCACCCCCATAATTTATTCATGTCATGCCTTTAATCTTTCTTTGTTAATTACATGGTTTTGATGGTTTTTTTTAAATTTTTGGTTGTGTTGTACTAATTTCATTTTGCACTGTTTAATTTATAACATCTATGCTGCAAATGTTTTGGCAAAAGAAGTTAAACTGTCATGCCAATAAATCACATTAAAATGTAAAAACTCAAAAACGCAGAGATTTTATGTGTGTGTGAATGCTGTGTATTGTTGTATAGATGTGTGTTTGAATGTGTGATATTGTCACATGTCTTCTGTGTGTGTGAATGCTGTGTATTGTTGTATAGATGTGTGTTTGAGTGTGTGATATTGTCACATGTCTTCTGTGTGTGTGAATGCTGTGTATTGTTGTATAGATGTGTGTTTGAGTGTGTGATATTGTCACATGTCTTCTGTGTGTGTGAATGCTGTGTATTGTTGTATAGATGTGTGTTTGAGTGTGTGATATTGTCAGTCACATCATGTCTTCTGTGTGTGTGAATGTTCTTCAGGTTTGGGCCTGGAAGGAGAACGTGTGGGAGAAAGAGAGAGGGACACTGCTGGAGAGATACACAGTGGAGCAGAGCAGACCTGCGTCCACAGGGGGCGCCGTTCTCTCCACTCTCACCATCAATAACGTCATGGACTCTGACTTCCAGACCACTTATAACTGCACAGCATGGAATGCGTTTGGGCCAGGAACCATGATCATTACTCTAGAGGAGACAGGTCAGAACACGCACTGGCACACAAGGTGGAAATGTTCTTCAAAGCTTTCTGTAGAGGGTCTTTCTGTCTCACACTCTTTCTCAGATATAATATTTGTAGGTATTTTAAGTGTCTCTCTCTTTCTCTTTTCGTTGTAGTACCTATAGGCATTATACCTGTCTTTCGCTTAAAATGTATTGGCTATAGGTATTATACGTGCTACTCTCAGATATAGTGCCTATAGGATATATACCCATCTCTCTGTCCCAGATTTAGCATCCATAGCTTTTATACCTGTCGTTCTCCCAGAAATAATGTCTATGGGTATTATACCTCTTTCTCATATATAGTATAGATATTATAGAGTGTCTCTCAGATATAGTGTCTATAGGTAGTGTAACAGTCTCTATATAGTGTTAAAGGTAATATACAGTCTCTCAGATACAGTGTCTATAGGTATTACCTCTGTCTCTCTCTGAAATACAGTGCTTATGTCTCTCTCTCACACACAGATATGGTGCCTGTAGGTGTGATAGCAGGTGGATCTGTTGGATCTTCCATTTTGTTGCTGCTCCTCCTGTTTTCTCTTATATTGTATCTCTATCGACAGCGCAAAGGCAGTAAGCACACAGTGTGTGTGTGTGTGTGTGTGTGTGTGCACATCTGTCCGCTACACACATTATCACCAATATTCATGATACTGGAATGGTGCCACTTATGGCTTAAGTAATTTCTGTCTGAAAAAATATATATATTATTATATTATATTTTACATAAAGAATTAGAAAAATATTAGATTTGTGATATATTACTGATATCATTTAATTATTTAAAAAAACAGTTTCTTAACATTGGCATTAAACAAATATTTGTGTATTTGATATAAGCTAATATTTTAAGAAACTGTGATTGTTTTGGCTATAGTATTTAGTATCCCAGCTGTTATGGAACTAGCCTGTTAACACAAATGGGTGAATTATTTAATCTAACATTGGGATGTGATTTATGTTTACTGATCAGTGATATGGACATCCCTGGTTAACCAGGTGCTATTCCTGCAAAAAGTAACTTTATATACACTTACGGTCACTCTGAAGCTAATGTGTTTATCAAATAGTACCATGAACCAACACAAAAATAAATTGTAGGGCGGGACTTGATTTTGTTCTTCGGGAATTGATTGGATTATTATAAGTTAGAGGGACAGAGACGTTGTTTTTGTGTTGGAGGAGAGGTTAATGTTTTTGGTTACGAGAGCACATGAATTAAAATAATAACGTTCATGGCCAAATCATTTATAATAAACAATGCAATATACCATAGAAAATAAGAGTATTCAGTTTTGATTTTATGGTGACTTAATGAATGCAGTGTTGTGAGGCTGTGTGTCAGTGATCTGTGATGTTTCAGGTCGTCGTGGAGTCACTCTGAAGCCAGACATTAAGGTGGAAACGGTGAACAAGGAGAGTCACAGTCTGGAAGAAGAGGCCACCAGCACCTCCACAGCAACACGAATGGTAAAGGCAATGTATTCTGTGAGTATTAACAGAAAACTCAACATCTAGTCCAGTCTGATTTGAGATGTACTACACACTAAATAAAAGTTAATCTCAAAGTTATCAAAAATGTTAGTAGAGCATTTTTAACATTATATCTTATATAGATCAAAAACATTATTCTTAAGTTGTTAGTTTAACATTTTTAAAAATAATTAAAGTTTAAGTAACAGTCTAAAATAAACATTCTAGAACATTAAAAATAACATTCTGAAAATGTTATTTTCCACATCTAAAATTGTTAGGATTGTTGAGGAACTGTTGAGGAACACTACAGTCCCTATAAAGCTCAATCCATTCTCAAATGGTAAAAAAGTGTTACTTGGCCATTCTGTTTGATTTTATCCACAAATTGTGCGAGAGATAAAAAAAAACACTTTAAAATAGTGAATAAAGAGTGATTGATCATGGACACAAACAAACTAAACAACATCAATTCTTCTCAGTTGTGATAAAGCTGATATCCTGTTTTCCTCCCCCTTCTTCTCTTCCTCCCTCTCTCCTTCTCTTCCTCCCTCTCTCTGTGTGTGTGTTTTGTCCTTTGATGGTTTAGTTTCTTCCCTCTGTCTCCCTCTCTCCCTCCACACAGCCTTTCAAAGACGACATGGACCTAAAGCCAGACCTTCACAACGACACGATGGAGACCAAAGTTGATGAATACGAGCCTAAGGTAAGAAACAGCTGCGGCACTCTGTATAGACACACACACACACACTTAAAGTTATGTTTGTCCATTAGCTTTGAACTGGACAAAATCATGTTTTGGCAGATATACATATTTCAACTATGTTGTCTGTGTTTTCTGAGAAAAGGAACCAGTATTGCTGATGACTGATCTTGCACTGTGCTCATCAGCCAGTATTACTGGGTCTCTAAAGCTGCAATCCAACGTTTTTTGCTTAAAAATAAACAAAAGTCCAGCCAGTACATGACAATCTCTTTACTCCAATTCACAACAGTAGGTTTATAATAATGATTTAAAATATGAGCTGTCAGATCCGGTGATCTGGGAAATGTGAGTTTGGTTCCTTTGACTTCAGCATATGTAAACAGAGATGGTGACAGAGAGAAAACAGTTATGCATTGCAGCTTTAATGTTAGTTTATGTTTGGTGTGCTGTAATATACTCTCACTGTTGCCAGGATGGAAAATCTTTGGACTTAAATCCAGCTTTAACACACAGTGAAGAGCTTCCACATGCACATGGATCAGGAATAAGAGAAATCCACTTACAAACTATATGTAATGTTTGTCATTTCAGGACCCCACTAACGGTTACTACAATGTTAGAGCGACAACGCATGATGAAGTTCGAGCCTCCTCCCGCTCTTTACTCTACCAAGAATTCCGGCCACCTAATCCTGCATCAGTTTCAGCGCCGGCCGGTGGTCCAGTGCCCAGCATTCACCCTGCACCCACAGGTCGTTATGAACCTCGCCCGGCTTCCAGACTGGTCCCCAATACATATTTTAACACCATCGCCAGGATGTCACAAAGTCAAGGCCCACCCAACCCCACCTCCAAGAACACAGACTACACTGGAGAGCGTGGGCTGCTGGAATCAACCAATCCGCTAGCTTTTGACAGCTATGCTTTTTCAACGACACCTCAGTACAGGTTAGGGTTTGCCCCGCCTTTGGAGGGAGGACCAGCCTATGAAATGTATCCTACAGGACAGGGGGCGGGGACAAGTCAAGGGGCGGGGCAAGACACGGGTGTGGGGAAGTATGCCAGCTCTGCCCAATATCCATATTCAACCCCCCCCACAGAGTACTCACAGAGACACACTCAAAGAATGCAGACTCATGTGTGAGACGCACACACACACACTTTTCCTCACATAAAGCCCTGAAGGCAGGTACACACCCACATCTCTCTTTTTACACACCAGTCCATGAACGTTATGGTACTGAACTCTGCACGCACATACTGTATTTTCTACCTTTACATCAATATTGTAATAAAACTTTATATAAAAAAAGTGCCCAAAAAAAGACATGATCAGAGGAGGAAACACACGAGGTTACAACGAGAGAGAATCCACCAGAACAACACAACCTTGTTTTTCTACCAAAAGTGTGGAAGTGGCAAAACTTCAGAAAATCTTCAGAAAAACTGCTCTCTCTTGTTTCAGCATGTCTGTCCCTCCACACCACAATGAGACCCTGCTAAACAGCCATTGGATGGCTAAGCTGTGACTCACCATCACAGTATTGGCTACTCATTAAAGAACAACCAATAAGAAAGGCTGGAGGGTGTCTGAAGCCGTCATCTAAGTGAAAGCTGGATTGTTTACGCTGGATAGGAATGTGTGACCTGCTCAGACTTCTGCCACAACAACCGTACCAGTATAAAATAACATCTTCTGCACAGTGTGAATTTGGGGTGAGCTCACCTTAGCAAGTAATGCAAAAAAAAAAAAAATGCAAAAAAAATCAATCAGTTGAAAAAAACTATAAAAACAGCTGACAATCACTTGGGAAATAATTGACTGTACCGTTCGTTCAACTCACAGCAAGCAACTATGTAGTGCAGATGGGCCACCCAACACACTGTTTCTAAAGCTTAATGCCTGCACTGCCCACCAATCAGCTTCCTGCTGCCAGAAATGACCAGGATGGAGATCTGAGGATCTGGATAAATGCCACCAGTGCTTTTACCTCTGAAAGCTGGAGTTTGTAACATTTGAGGATTTTTTAAGACTCTTCTGTGAACACATGCTCTGCCTCCTTCCAAGAAAACCTCAGAAGTATTTGACACTTTAAAGTGTTTGTATATATGTGTGTTTGTGATGAGCTGAATGTGAACCTTCATTTGTTTGCGTTCTCTAAAGTCTTCATGATTTGTCCGTGCTTTTCCATCGTTCACATTTACATCTGAAAGCAGTTTTATAGTATTTTTCTAAGGTTGTAAAAAGCTCTGAGACTGAATGGTTATTGGTGAGCAGTGTAAAGGAGAAAGTTGGTTTCAAAACATTACAGTTTTAATTTCAACATTTGTCTACAGTTTTTAGAGGGAATTTGATCAAAATTAATGTTACACAGTAATGAAACAAAACAAATACTAAAAGCAGAACTTTACTAAAAACTTTCTGACACTATTTCTGTGTCGCAGTAAAATCTGTAGAAGTGCTTTTTCCTGTCAGACTCTCGCAGACTTTTTAATCTGCAGTTACTTCACATAGTGGCTGAATGCATTTCTCTGCTGTTAAGTTTAGATTTCTCTTTTGCCTGGATTTCAGGCCTGAAATGGACAATTATAGAGCTTTACCTTTGATCTAAAATAAAAAAACAAACGTTCAAATTATGCAATGATTAAAAACCACATTCATTTTTAGAGACAGCTCTTCTGATGAAAATGTTCAGGGCGTAAGTCCACAAATACAGTGAAAAACCTGTTTCATTGTACCACAGGTATGTTGTGCAACGTATAACAAATCTTTTTTTTTTAATGACTATTATGCCAATACAACCTTTAGCAGATGCATTTATCTGAAGTGACAGTTTGAAGTACACTCGTATACAAGCTGTTCATGTAATCAGTACATTCCCCGGGAATCAAACACGTCCCCTTAGACAATAAATGTTTTTTCTATTGGAGAAATTCTCTAAAAATAGTGACAAAATGTGTTTTGACCAGCAGAGGTTGAGGTGGGAGGATTCATTTTAGGCCGTGTTGTACCTTTATCATGAAAAGTGCCTGTTCATTTCAGTTATATATCCAGTATGTTAATAAGATTGATTTGTCAGTGAACAATGAATGAATCATAAAAAGTTCTGATTTACATATCACAGATGAAGAACTGAGTCTGTAATATCCTGTTTATAGTGTGAATGTGAAAATGTAATTGTTGACTTCATATGATGAGCAATTTCACTGTCATTTTTAAGTAGTTTTATTCATTTTTCATACTGTAAAATACAACAGAGAAATATTTGATTTATGTACTCTGTCCCATAGTAAAGTCTACACAGTTTTTTTTATGTTTTTGTACGTTGTTATTTTTACACAGTATAATCAAATAAAAACATCTTTCATAGTAAATCCTGTTGCCATGTTATTTCTTTTAATAACACACCGATATATCGCCCAATATTTGGAATTTGTTTGCATTATCAGCCAATAAATTTATTTTTAATAAAAAAAAATTAATAAAAAATTAATATTGCTCCCTAAGAAAATCTTTCTGTTGTAAAGTCAGATCAGATCAGTAAATCATCATTTGCTGTTTCATGTTGAGTTCATGTTATATGTGAAGGAATGTCATTGACTTGATGACAACAGAGGCATTTTTGTCGTCTATTATGTCTGTAAATGATGCAGATATATTATGTTCTTTACTAACTTGCGATGCACATTGTTGCAGTAAAAGGCTGAAATAATATTTGGATTATTACAGAATTCTTATTTCAATTCTAACGTCTTTTTATATGGTTTGCACAGCTTCCTCCAGTTCCTGAACAAGGAAGGGTTCTTGGTCCTTCAGTGTCCTGTAGAACTCTGCTTTTACAGCAGACCCCCCTGAGTCGAGAACCTCAAACAAGAGCCTCATTTTGCTCTGTCGTGTTTTTGCCTCATAAATGTCACTGTACCTCTCGGGTGGAATCATCTTTCTGCTCCTCAGAGTGTCGGCTGTTGCCATCACTGAACAAACTCTGGCAATCAGCACATTTCTGTGACTGTCCACAAATTCTACGATTCAATAAAACAACAGTTACTTTTCAAGCTTACATGTGTGCAAGAGAACACATTTAATAGATATGTGTAGTTTTGAAGTCATACCTGTGACTTTTCTGATTTCAGCAGTGTCTGCATTAGGACTGGCTGTTATCAGGCAAAAATAACTTGGATAAGTAAATGAACTTTGAGTAGTTAACATAACCGAACTACTGTAAATATTCTTGTCGACTCATTTGCAATATCACTACCTATAAGAAAGATCAGTCGTGTCCACACTTTCTTCTTTTCAGCTATATCCAAAACCTCCATTTTCAGCTCCCTTGTGTCGACATCCACAAACACTTCAAATGTGGGATGAAAGTTTGGACCAAAATTACACTCAAACTTCTCACCCTGAAACAAATGAACGTTAGTGTTAAAGTCACAGTGAAATCAAAACACAGTGCTCATATTTTTTATGAAAGTTTCCAACAGAGAAGGTAAAGTTACGAACTACAGCTTTCAGTGTCAATTTGTTCTTTTGCAATACATAAAAATAATACACATGCATTTGCTTGTGCTGTAAATGTGCTAAAATAATAATGTGATACCTGTGGCTGGACTTTAAACGTCTCTGGCTGACAGCGCAGACTGTATTCATTCTCAGGGAACAGAAGACAGGAGGATGTGGTTTTAATGTTTGTCGCTTTGTGTTGCTTCTGAACCTAACAGGAGGGACAGACTGTGAGTTTCAGTTCTGAAACACATATTTCAGAATGATCATCTGTGACACGTTACCTCTGACATCGGTACATTGGCTGGCAGTAAATGGACATACAGAGTTTGTACCGTCTCTTTGTTTGGTTGGAGAAAGAGCAACACTTGGGACCGCACAGGTGAGGGGGGGAACATGATCTTCTTAATGAGTCCAAACAGAGAGAATTCTGTGCTTTTAATAATCACATGAGTGTCTGTCACGTCGAGCGGCTGCAGAATTTCTACATTATCACCAATGAAATGTGCTACAGCCAAACTGACCTTATTGTCTTCTGTGGAAAGAAAGTTAATTTTGTGTTTGTAAACATTTGTGGAGGTTTTTTTATAAGGGATTAAACGCAAAGAGCTTCGGTTTCAAATCATGTAAATGAATCACTTTTCTATCTGCTAAACATGTTGATTTTTTGTGCTGAATGAACATACCAGTGAAACTTTCACAGTGTGGAAGGTGCAGTTGTGATATTGAACCTTCAGTACAGTCAATGTTGTACAAGGGTCCTGCAGGCTGCATCTGACCCAAACCATCTAACAGACGTGGATCCCAGGACACCATTTTATACAGCATCTCTCCCTCACCCTCCATCACAAACACTAGATCAGTCAAACTGCACTGAAACTGACCAGCATGTGGAGAAAGAAACCTGGAGGACAGAAGATTCATTCACACGTCATCAGAACTACAGGAACCACATCTTCATTCAGTTCTTCTAAATGCACTTAAGGTGCAATGTTATTTTAAAAAGACACAAAAAGATCAAATAAAAGACAAAATGAAATTACAGGCAGTTAACTACCCTCAACAAACTTCCGAAATTAGAATTCAGAGACATCTTCTGAAGCCTTTCAGCTCAGAAAGATCACGTCAGTGTTCATGAGTCTTGGACACAAGGTTATTATGGTTTTGGGGTTTAAATTTACATTTCAAATTAGAATGTAAAATTATTATTTAGTTTTGGTTTTTTTGATTAATTTCGGTTCTAATTGTTATTTGTATTTCAGTTAATACAGATGGGACAACTTTGTATTTTTTTAACTATTCCCTATTAATTTGAGATCAAAGTATAATTTCTATTTTGTTTTAATTCATCCAGCTTGGCGTTTAAGAGACTTTTGAATGAAATGTTAAATGAACGCTGAGCACAATAACAAAGAGGAACTTGAGTTTGATTGTTTGAAATTTGTACCTGCGTGTGTTTGTTGCTTTGGTCTTGTCGTCTTCAGGAGTGAAGATCACGGCATCTTCTACAGCCTGAAACACAGTAGAAACATGTGATATGAAAATGTGATATGAAAATGTGATATGGTGCTTTCATAAATTCTGAGATGTAAATGTTATTTGAGCTCTTGTGTAATAATTCACTGCAGTGTATCACTGTATCTCTAACCTGAAGAATGTGTTACAGAATGTGTTTTTACACATTAAATCACTGACAAAACATGATTCAATGAATTTCTCATTGACTGATTCATTAATCCAATCATATTAAAGACACAGTTAATGCTACTCACTGATTTGGCCGTAGAAAATAAAACATCTTCTGATGATACACGTGAATCCACACTGTCCTCTGTCACATACAACAATTCAAAAGTAACACACACTTTAATACCTATTTCATTGTGTGGCTTTTTAAATGTAGTATTCACCTTATTTACAAAGTACTGGAGCCGTTTTTTTGTTTGTCTTGTTATTGTTTAACAGTAATTTAGTTACCAGTTGTTAACTGTTTAAATGGGTCTTGCTGGATGTAGATAATAAAGAAACTCTTGGATTTTGTTTTGTTTAAATACTTGCTCACTGTGAGCTTTAGTGAAAGTCATTATGACAGTGGACATACTGGTTGGATGTGTCTGGCTGCTCAGTTCAGTGTCAGATTTCTGTATGTTACTTATTTTACTCTAGAATCAAAACCTGAGAAATTGTTTTATTTGGCACGTGCTGTTAAACTTCTAAAGTTTAACATCTAAAGATGATGTATCCAAAACTTGCTGTTCACAAAAACGTTTCCTGAACATTTCCATCAAGTATTAAAAATGTCAAAAGTTATATGAATGTTAAAAATGTCCAGTTTTTTAGACATTGTATTGTTATTGGTGATAGAAACATTATTCAAATGTTTCTACTTCTGCAACTTTTTTTAAAACATAAACTTTTTGATATATGATATACAAAGTTCCTACTAACGTTACTGCAAGAACTTTCATTAAGCTTTGACAGAACTGTTAGCCATAGTTCTAAGAATGTTTCCTGTTAGCTTGGGAGCTAAGAGTGATATTATAGGGCTTCTGTTTCACTGATATCACTGAGTTTCCACAAGCCACTCCACAACCATGAAACTTTTACACAGTACAGCACGTTTAAATAAGGAGGATTATGGAAGATTTGCTTTTACTCTCACTGTTTTCTCTGGTTCCCGTCTTCAGCTCTTCTTCTGTCAGAGTCTTCCGGTCGCGCTTCATCCTCAGTGACTGTCTCCTGCTACAGGACCCGACATTAAACACTCTACAGCTCAGCCATGCAGCTCTTCAGATGCTGACAGAAGATTAAAGGACAGATGAAACTTACGCTGTCAGGCTCCAGTCTGTGTGTGTCAGTGATTCTTCTAGAGACAGTTTTACTGCCGCTGGAACAAATGAAAATGTGCCGTTTATCCTGAAATGGATAAAACATTAAATGTCAGATACATGCATTTTTATTGAAAGATATTTATGTTTTTAAACATTTATAAACATGCGTGTTTGGTCCGCTTCATGCTTTTGTAGATGATGAAACAGGTATCAGTTAACATTAGTTATCTGTTAACATTAGTTATCTGTTAACATTACACAGCAGAACACTGCTGCAGACTGACAGTCGGAGTGTTTATGAACACCGGCCGAGTGAATGTACAGCTGCATCTGTTCAGTCACTGATCAAACAAACACTGTGTGTCAGTTTAAACACTCAGGCTGTTCAGAAATTAATACTCACAAATAAAAACATTTAACACTGTGTGCTGATCAATCCAACATACCCACACATTTATTTAATACTGATTAAATGTAAAGACTGTAAATATTACTTTTAAAAGAGTAAGGCAGATGATATATAAAAAATAGTCTTAAATGTTTTTGAAGACAAAAAGTACTAAAAATAAAGAATTTTGTTTAGAGAGTTGAATGGCATTTACTGTACAATGCATGCCTTTCATTAATCTGCAGTAACATTCAGATGTGATGAAGATAAATGACTAAAACTTCTTTGTTTAGTACAAATGTTTGAGCAAGTTAAGACAGATTCTCCCATTCTAG
The DNA here is from genome assembly GCA_036877625.1 of Ambastaia sidthimunki. NCBI lineage: Eukaryota > Metazoa > Chordata > Actinopteri > Cypriniformes > Botiidae > Ambastaia > Ambastaia sidthimunki. The sequence continues at coordinate 5,856 of JAZGTK010004297.1, read as the reverse complement.
AATCACCATCCACCTTTTTAACCCAAAAGAATTTGTCAACACCCAACATTAACACCATACAGTGACACTACACAAGCGATGAAGCGTGTGATATTTGGAACTAAACACCAGATTTTAACACTGGATGATCAACACTGACCCTATCACTCAGTAATCTGCTGTGTAGTTAATGCACAATATTTTCAGGTGTAAAAGCCATAATAACTTTTTGTTACCTGAGTTGGGTGAGACTGGGACAGATCTGGGTGAGGGAAACGATTGTGGAGATCCATCGATCTGTCCATCTGTCCACCTGCAGGCGGACTTCCTTTAAACCAGACACAGATTGTAGAACCTCCACCAGAGTCTCTCTCTCAGCCAGAACCAATTTTCCTGATCCCCCAAAGCTTCAAAAAGAATACAGGTGCTATTTTCTGTTTACAGCTGACACATACAGGTGTGTGATAACAGATACATGAAACGCTACTGCTTTAGTGTTTACAGACCTTGGTAATGTTTGGAGTCTCTGAAGGATGTTTTTCCAGCTGATGGTGGACATCTCTGAGCATGAACATGTGAAAGTTACTTCTGAGAGTAACCGTGGAGATTTTCTTTTACTTTTGGAGCAGCTGATAGACAATCTGAAACAATCAAATTTAATACTGAACGTAAAGTTTGGGGTTGAGAATTTTATTTTCTTTTGGTATAAATTTGGCTGTTTTGTTTTATGTTTTGAGTTTCTTACGTGACATCTCCATCTTTGGCCGATACAAGAATCCCTGAGTATGTGCTGCTTTTCTTTTTATCCACCTTTATTCTGTCAATTATAAAGACATTTCATTTAAAGCAGCAATCCAAAACCTTCTCGTCTGTACTGTCATCTCTGTTTGAAACATTAAACTACAGGTTACTTTATGTACTTTTCTTTATATATGTTAAAGTCAAATGAAGCCAAACTGACATTTTCTGAGAAATCGGACTCGACAGCTCAACTGCAATTCACAACTTTTTTGGTTAAAGATTACAATCAAGGGTGTCAGTTTGGCTTAATTTGACTTCAACATAAGTAACCTGCAGTTTTATGGTTGATGGCAATAGAGAGACGAAAGTTACGGATTGTAGCTTTAAGTTCACAGTAAAATATCTATTACATCAGAGTCTTTGTTTCACTGAGAGCCGAGATTAAATCTCCAACATCATCCGAAATGTGATCCATCATCAACCTTTAAAAGTGAACAGAACAGTGTAACAGTGACTGAATTTTAGCTTATAAATTGACAAGGAGTGATTGTGTGTTTTATTCTGATTGTTCTCTGATTGGTCGGCTCTGATCTTCACTCACCACAGCTCCTCACATCTGTGCAGCGCAGGCTGAAGTATCTTCAGATGATCAGGTGTGACACTGATTCTCAGGTTTCTGATGTGTGCACAGCACTGTAAACAAAACCGCAACACCCAGCAGTCTGTCCTCTTTAGTAAAACGTTGGACAGATCGATCAGAATCAAACCTTCCAGAACTTCCTCAGTGAAGCTCTTCTGATGGAGCTCATAGAGACAGTGAAGAATGAACAGCATGTTTTCATGTTGATATCTCGGTGAACTCTGATGGATCCATTCTTTCAACTGAGCTTCTGTGTTAACAGAAACAGCTACATTGTGCTTTACAAACAATCGATCGATCAATTTATTCCCACAGAGACCACAGAGGAACAGAATCACAGACTGTAGCTGTTTCGAATGTCTTATTTCTGAATCTGCAATGGAAAAGTCAGCAACAGACCAACAGGACAAAATCCAGCCTCTCTCTACAGTTTTAAGCAGCTCTCTGACTTTCTCCTGAGATTTATCTTTATCTAGTAAAACACAGTGCAGAGCACTGAAGAACTCCTGAAAGCTGAGATGCCTGAAGCTGATCATTGTCTCCTGGTGGATCCTTTTTTCTAAGAATGGACTGCGAACAAGAGCCTGGACCGTTTCATTTATGGTTCTCTCATCAAACAGAACTTGCTGTTCCAGCATCCCTCTCTCTGCCAGCTGACTCAGACTCTTCAGCAGGGCTGGGACAGACTCATTCAAATCCTGGCAGTGACGCTCCAAAAGACTGAACACAAAGTCAACATATATGGACGTGGTGGTTTCCAGAGCGCTTGTTACATCTGCACCATCACTGAATCTTTCTCTGATAACTGTGCAGATGATCCAGCAGATAACAGGAATGGAACAGGCAGTGAACAGGGTTTCATTTGCCTTTACACACCCATAAGCGTTCCTGAAGAGTTCCTCATCCTGAAAGAACTTCTGGAAGTACTCCTCTATCTTCTTCTCAGAAAACCCCATAATCGTAGTGCAATCTGTTGCTCTTTTAAGCAGTGTGCCCTGTGGGACCTCAGTTCTAGTGGTCACCAGCAGGCAAGATCTGGACAGGATTTGTTTCCTCAATAAGGCATAAACAATGACTTCAGGTGGGGCTCTCTCAGATAGATGTGACATGCAGTGGTTACGACACGTGAGTTTTAGTTCATCAAATCCGTCAATAATGAAAAGTATGTTCACTGAGGGCTGCTGGATCATCTCTGAGATCTGATCTGATGGTAAATTAAAGCTCCAGCTCAAAAGTTCAAACAAGTTTTTCTCCTCAGAAATACACATCAGCTCTTCACAGCTCAGATAGAAAAACAGATCATGTTTATGGAAAGCAGGTAACGGTTTTCCAGATGCCCAGTCCCACATGATCTTCTGAGCAATCAGAGATTTGCCACTGCCAGAACTGCCTTGAAGAAAGACAGTTTTTGCTTCATAAAATAATTGATTTGACTTAAACAAATCATCCAAATGGACAGACCTGACATGGAAGCAAGAGTTTTTCTTCTGGATGATGTTAGGTTCAGTATAAAGTTCTGCCAGGAACATTTCTTCACCAGAGTTCAAGTGTTGCCCTTTATAATGCAGAAACTTCTGATAGACTGATGTCTTGTATTGATTGACATGTGTTCTCCACACTAGAAAAACATGTTACACAAAACATTGAATTAAATAAAGAATTTAGTTAGTTAGTTTGTAACAGACTGGCATGTAATTACTCTAATGCATTGAATAATACCTGAAATTCATTTTAACTTCTAATACACACAAATATTACAGTAATATGGATTAGAGGGATATGTACAGTTATGACACTTGTGTTTTGGAATTTATTTTTTACAATTTACTCACATGATGATCGTTTCCATACAGGGACTTCAGAAAAATCTGCAAAATATATATTTGAGTGAATTATTCTAGAAATCTTTATAAATTTCATGTGAGCATCCAATCAACATAGAATTTTATTCAGTGTTCTATCATACAACGTACAGACATTAAGGTTTTAACCACTTATAAAAACAGACATTTTGTGTTGTTAAAGCACGTATCTGAGTTATTCAAATCTTCATTGACTAGCTATTTTTCAGTTGCTCTTATATTTCATTTACATTTGCAGACACTTTTATCTGAAATGACTTCCAGTAAATTCAATTCTACATTTTATCAGTGTGTGTGTTCCTGGGAATCAAAACCATGATCTTTGCGCTGCTGAAGCAATGTGCTAAAAGTTGAGCTACCAGCTGAGCAACTTTCATCTTTTCTGTAGTAAAACATTTGTAGATAATGTCATAGGTTTGCTCTGCAGACAAACTGATTGAAGAGATATGAAGTGAGTACTGCAGTAAGAAACCACGTTTTAAAACGTTCAATTCATTCCGAATCAAAATGACACACAAGGAATTTACAGTATATACAAAATACAAGAAACAGAAAAAACAAACATGTCGAATTAAACAAATAATAAGTAGTGTACATGTAAGAGGGAAAGTTCTGAACGTAAGTAATAGTTCAGTATTAAAATCAGCATCTGTTCACTCACCGTCTGAACGCTTGAACGTTTCCTGACTGCCACAGTCGCGTTCTGCAATGCAAGTATTTCTTTAAACATTTCTAATAAACACGTTAGGAAACGTTCTTACAACCTAGAATTGTTAGCTGGGCTAAAGCTGGTGTGGTGTCATATTCAAGGGTTTTGTGTTTAACACTATCTTGCTTCAGGTGTGGTGTGTTGAGACTCACCTTCATCATCCTCAGCCATCTCTACGAAACACGCGATATCTGAACGTTCGTGAACATTAAAGCATCGAGACGCTCACATTTCCACATCCATCTGCAGTTCTTTACAGGGAACGTCATGCAAACACCCGCGATAAACACCTGAAAGCGAAACTGTGTGTGTGAGCAGTTCAATCATTAACAACCAAACGTTTATATCAACAGAGACTCACTAACTATTCCTCACTGATGCTGTTAGTTTGATGAGAAACTTCCTAAAACCTTACAAATAACATTTAACCCTAACAACCTACACATTGTAAAAGCAGCAGACTATACATTTTACTCTCATTAAACAGTTTTTATTCTGGAAACATTCCACCCTATGAATCATGTGTCTCACTGAACACATGATTAGAAACAGATTCAACACCAGAGTTAACCAGTCGGGATGGTAAAGTGACGAGTACATCTGTTGATTTGCTATCAAAACGTTGTTAAAATGTTGTGCAGATACACCAGCGTGTTCATAACATCATTCAGTCTGTCATTTACCTGAATAAACATGAACAGAATAAATGAGTTACTGAGCATGTACATGACGGATCGGTGTTCAACACATCTCATCATCTTATTCACAACTGTACCTTTACAATAATCATCATTTCAGCTGTTTTAAACTTCATTTCTCTTTAACATATACATTCAATGTAATGTAATGTTTTAAACAGAGATGGCGATAGAGGTGAAAGTGACCGATTGCAACTTTTAATAGAAGACTTTGCAATTTATTTCAAGAAAATAATTTGAAATAATAAGATACTGCAAATGATAATGATAGATCCAGGTTGTATGTTCCTAAATAAAGTCTCATTGTTGTATACTTTCTGAAATACATGCTCTGTGCGTTTCAAACCTGTGTCCTTTTAATACAGGGTGATGTTTTACAGAACTTTACTTTGTATCCAGGAAGGTAAAATTTTGAGCAACTAAAGCAAACGTTATAGCTTGTGTAAAGATGTGAAAGCTGAATTGTATTGTATGAATTATATATATTTTTATTTAATTGTTTTATTGCTTTGTTAAAATAACATGCTTGTTAAAAAACATGCTGCACAGATGCACCAGTTTATTTTTGCCAGCAGATGTCAGCGGTTATTTCCTACAGAGGGATTTGAGATAAACTGGGCTTTCATTTAGAACAAACGGGACGGGCAACAGGCAGAGACAATAGAGAGAAGTTCATAAATCACAGGATTTTATTTATCTACGTTTAAAAACATGAAAATATATTAAATACACAACCTGAAATTTGTCTGTATAATTTATTTAAAACGAATTAATTCATTTTTATTACACTACATTTAAAAAAACACTTTTATATATGTCTATTCGTTTGTCAAATTTTCATTTGTTACATTAAATTCTTAAAATGATCAATTATTTACGTTTAATTTAAACCTAGTAAATAGCTGGATTTACTAATGAAATATTTCAAACACTCATTTTACTTTGACTGTACAAGTTTAATTTTCTTTTGTTGGTGTAAATGAGTGTTTTATTATTTTCACGTCAGCAGACATCCGCACCAGTGGAGGGCGCTCCTGATGTCTGATATTATTATTATTACCAGTAAAAACATATRCACTCTTCTTCCCTGTGATGATGTTTTTAACTGCAGGGTTTATATGTGGACACGTGGAGGCTCCTGATGTCTGATATTATTATTATTACCAGTAAAAACATATGCACTCTTCTTCCCTGTGATGATGTTTTTAACTGCAGGGTTTATATGTG
>JAZGTK010004296.1:12957-24954 GCA_036877625.1 Ambastaia sidthimunki | reverse complement strand
TATCAACGAATTTGACAGCATGTAAAATGGAAATCAGACTGTATCTTTCCAAAGTATTGTGTATTAACTTGAAACTTTGTAGGTGTCATTGTCACATCCTCAGCCTCATAAAAATCTGATGACAGCGGCACCTATTGGTCAGAAGTAATCAATTGTTTTATTGAGGTTTTCCGTTTTCTTTCACTGTTTTTCCTAATCTCATTTTTCTCAATCTTAGAGATGTCCACAAATATTTCTCTTTGTGCCGTTGATGGGTGTGACCCCATAATTCCTGGTTGCAGCTGAGGCTGAGATTGGCTAGCCCATGCGCCTCTCAGTACATTCTGTATTTATCTTGTCAATACCTGGATCTGTTGAATGATGTGTATTAATTCTAAAGCCACTAGAACCAAAATACACCAGATTATTCCTGTTATAGTAATCAATATTATTTTATTCAGTGGCCATAATAAGGGTTAAGTTCATGTCTTGGAGGATCTCATGCTGGAATCGTGGTTCTTCTCAAATTATCTTGACAATTGGAAAGTACTTGTGCACGGAGAAGTCAAATTCAGGAAGGGCCTAAATGGAAAAAGGAATTCTTAGTAAGATTTTATAACGTTTAGGCATGATTTAACTAGGAATGTTACAGGTACAGTACAAGAAAAGCTTTCTATATTGCACATCCTATGGTGTTTACTTGCAGAATTTTTTTCTTTTTGAGCCAAACCATCCTCTGGTTTTCTTGTGTGTATCATGTTACTGGTTTATGTCTTTAACATTGTTCCCAGTGTAAGGTATTTTCCACAGATTTGTGTTCCTGTAGCTCAACTGGTAGAGCATTGCGGTAGCAGCACAAAGGTTGTGGTTCAATCCCAGGGAACACTAGTACTGATAAAAATGTATACCTTGAATTTACTGTAAGTCGCTTTGGATAAAAGCTTCTGCCAGATGAATAAATGTAAATTTACATCATAAGTGCATTACTTGATTACATGTCTTTGCATTGTTGTTTGCTTTTACAAACGAAAAACAAGACAAAATTATTGTCACTGGTAATCAGCAGCATAACACATGCAATGATACAGTTTAAGTTTTTATAATAACACATCTTGTACCTTGGTCTCCTTCTTGTGTCCTCCAGCCAAAAGTTTCATTACAACAATATTAGGTTTGGCCACTTTAAGAATGCGATTTACCTGCAACAAGACAAAACCACCCAGTACCGTCAATACATGTTATTTATTTGGCAATTATAAACACTCTGAGTAAAATAAATTATGTAATAAAAGAATATAAGGATGTTTAAAGTACCTCTGCATCTGGGCTGGTAATGTTTTCAAGTATAAGTTTGGCCTGCTGGAAATGTTTACTGGCCGCCATATAGAGATCTGCTGAGCGAGGGGGAGGATTGTACTTCTTCAAATCTGACATTTCCTACACACACACAGACCTGTTTAATGTAATATTTGCACAGAATAATTGTAATACAGGATGTAAGGAAATGCATTGGTACCTTAAACTGGATATAGTGCACAGGTGGGGGCGTGACCACGCTGTTGAAAGGAGCGAATCGATGCTCATAACGGACCTGCTCACTGTCCAGCTCAAACTGAGGTTTACGCACCTTTCTGTCCATATCCAATGCTATCATCGTCTGCACAGACAAATAAATAAAAATACTATCTACAGGTGCTATTTTTGAAAGAAAGTACTACACAGCGAGTGCAGTTTCCAAATTGTCTATATGCATATGAAATATCGAGATGACTTGCTACATTTGGCATGTGCAGCGTACTGTGTGGTACATTTGGCATCATACTATATGACAGACTTAGCTAAAAGTGTAAATGTGTACATATTAACTTAAGACACCTTTAAAGAAATAACCATTTACCAGGATATTAAGTGGATGCCACTTGCTGAATAAAACATTTAGTGTGTAATGTGACAAGCGTAGCATACTACTGCTTAAAGTGTTTCATTTACATTAAGTGTTTTAAACTGCATACTCATGCCTTTAAAAAGGCAGAATACATAATATAGTGCACATTAAATAATTTAGTATTCTGTTCTGACCATTGCCAAACACTAACAGAGGCTATAATCCCAAATGACTTATACTGCATTCACTTACACTGCAAGGTAAACTTTTTATCGGTTTAAGAAGTGCAGTGTGTGTGGTTGTGTGTGTTTCAGGTAGCTTCACCTTGTACATGCCAGCGCACATATTTTGATAAGCTTGACTCATGGTGATCTCTTTACTTAGAGGGCGAGCTGAGGAAACAATGGAAAATTATGAATGCAACTGATGCAAAGAAGTAGTTAGTAAATGGTTAGTATTACTTTTCCTTTACACATCCAAATCTCACAAAGCAATAGGAAATAGTGAGAACCTTTCTTCTTCTTTTTGCTTTTCTTGCTGTTCCGAACTTTGAGTTGCTCCTCCAGAATTCTCTCCTCAGCCATCTGAGAGCTGTCTGCTCGACTCAATGTGGACATCAGCCATGCGTACAGGAACTCTGAGAGATACCTGTACATACACAGCAAAAGCCAGAAACATATCACTATTAGAACATCCAACAGGTGGGTCTGTACCTTTAAAGCATGAGTTTGTATAGTGTAAACAGTCATACCAGTAAATGTAGTAATACTCATGCATGCTGTACAGTTCCAGCTCAAAGCCACTGAGCAGGTACTGGATCATGATTCTCAGGTTGTGATAGAGGATCCAGGTGCCCAGACAGGCTAAATGCTGCCTCTGAGGTTCCAGCTTCATCAGCAGACCGTGGAGAGCAGCATCCACTTTCTCAGCCTGAAAAATAGCCAGAGATGCCTCATGATTCAGCACAACTCACGAAACAACAACACAGTAAAAGTGTTTCAACGTAGGTAGTCTCCGTCTATAGATGGATGCAGGATTCTAAAAGACTGTTTGACCACGGCACATAACACAAGCCCTAATCTGACTGTTTCACTGGGACACAAAGTCAAGTTTATATGGCAGCTCTAATGAGTCCATTTTGTGTGCACGAGTGTGCAAGGTTTTAGGCAACAAATGTTAGAAATACTGTTGAGCCCTGTTCACACCAAGGATAACAACGATAAAAGTTTTAAAAATTATTCTAAATTTAAGAAAAAAAAGCAAAGTGTCCATTTTTTGTTTATGGACACTACTGTGCCATTATTTAAATGAGTTAGCACATTCAAGGTCTACTGCTATTACTTTTTTGCTGCAAACTGAACCAGACTGATAAAATGAACACACCTCATCCTGAAGGGTGGCGAACTCCTCCAATATGTGACCCAGTTTGTCTCTTTGGCGTGCTCTGTTGTGTCCGTGGATCTGGATGAGACTGCAGAATGGCTGTGAGACACAACAACACTCATATTTCACCACACCAGTAACACTTCATCTCATAATAACATACATAAGCAACATGCTAACAAACCCGTGTGCAGTGTGTGACAAAGGAGTCAATGTAATCTTTTGCCTGATGGTTGTTGTTTAAATTGCATCTGTGGACATAAAAACACAAGCACAGTACGTTTTTGGGGATAAACACAGAAACCCAGAAACACTCAAAATAAACCCTGACAGTAATTAATAAGGGAGTAGTACAATGTATACAAATGATCCACTCACTTTGTGGATAGAACAGGAGGGCTAACAAAATGACGCAGTGCATCTTTGATCATATCCTGTATTAGATGAGTCCCAAACACTTTCTTATTGTCAATCAGAAATGTGGTCTGCTTCACACAAACAAACATACAGACAGACAACAGGTAAGTGTTGTGGCATTCAATTATAATTAAAGACCATCATATAATATTTCATAGAGATGAGACGGCCTCCTCTCACCTGCAGCAGAGATCGGGAGAGCACACATGGAGACTGCTCACTGAACTCACAGAAGAAATCCTACAGACACAGTCAGTGTCATTGGTTACATTTATCCACTGTCATAGAAAGACACTTTATTAAATGAAACATTCTAGCTTCAAAATTGGATGAGCCATATTTTGAATATAGTCTTGTACAAAAGGCACTGTTGGGCATGACACACAGCAGAGTTCACACTACAGGTCTTCGCGAGTTCAAAGGTCTGTACCCGGCCCCATATTGACCCAAATCAATTCTTTCACAAACCCAATGTGCATAAATTATTTTTTAAAAAGAAAAGCCTGACCTGAGTCAGGCCCAGACTGACCACCGGGAGCTTCGAGACAAATCCTAGTGGACTGGCGACTGATTTGGTCCACTGCTCAGTTTATTTTCATTTATTTATTTACTTATTTACTATTACTTATTTGCACACACAACACACTATGCACAGATCAGTTCAGATCTTCTTAGGTCCTTTCAGCAAAAACATTCATTTTAAATTACCTGAGGCCATTTATATTAGACAGAACTTGCATCCGATGTACTTGTTAAAGTTTTAGACTTGAACCAATTTGGATTGGACCTTGGGTTTTGGATCTAAGTTGCCCTGTGAAGACCTCTAGTGCACACCATATTTACAACACAGTACAGCTACCAGTGTCCTATTGCCTTTTATAAAAGTTACAACATATATTAAAGACAATATTTTCATGGAAACTCATTAAGTGTCTTAATCCTTCCACTATACACAACAGTAAGGATGTTTGTATCATAGCTGTTACTATATGCTTTATATTAACAGGGCTGGAATGCTGTATACACCCACCCTGTACAGTTCCAACCAGGAACAAAAATACAATATCCAACATACAATAAACAAATTATTTTTTTCAACCATAAACAGCAGTTAAAATGGTTTATTTTGAATAACTTTAACCGAATAGTCATGTTCCTGCTGTTTCCCAAGGTTAAAAATGCTTTACTCTGCCCTATGGCATACTTACGGCTAGTTTACTTAGCAATTGCTGTCAGTATGTGGAGACCCTAAACTACCCTGCCTTAAACTATGGTAAAAACATTGTAAAGAATGTCTTTGAGGGGTTTTTTTTGTTGTAAAACCACACTTAGACAGTGACATTTGAAATTTGTTAGCACAAATAATTAATCAGGCCATCTTTACCAATGCTCTTTCTTTAGTGCCTAATTCAAATGTTCCAGATAAACACATTGATATAAATATAAGTTACCAAGATGCTGTGCAGGTGTGTGATATTGATGACCTCACAGACAGTTTTAATGCGCTCTATGAGTTTGCTGAAGTAGTTGACCATTTCCTCCCTCTTGATGATCTTGGCGTAGCGTGGGAAGGTAGGTGGCAGCAGGCGCTGGTTAACTAGCGGCTCAAAACCCATCATGATTGGGTGATCTGGAAAACAAAATGGCATTTACACGCAACCTAACAATAAATTAATCATGAATTACATATGTAGTACATATTATATTACATATAAGGTACAGTGCAGTTTCAAAGTCACTTACACTCAGATGAGATTACGTCTTTTAAATTTGCTTTACATGGAGGATGTCACTTCATGGGGGCTAACATTTTGAGATCATGTGTTCAACCAATACTTTTTATTAAATTTAAAAGTATTTCTATACCACTTTTCACAACTTTGCATTGTTACAAAGCAGCTTTACAGAAAATACATTGTAAAACAAACTTGAAACATAAGACTGTAAAAACTGTAAAGAAATAGGAAACATAAAATTGATAGAAAACAGCTACATTATGAAATAAAAATACACAGAATATATGGTATTATTACTTTTATAATAACTTTTTCATAAGATAATATTTCATAGCATGTAGCAATATTTCATTAAGCCTGTAGCTCAATTGGTAGAGAATTGCATTAGCAGTTTGGGTTGGGTTTGATTCCCAGGAAACACACATACACATGATAATACCTTAAAACTGATATACTTTAAATGCACTGTAAGTTGGTTTGGATAAAAGCCAAATGCGTAAATGTAAGATTTAAATTAGCATTACTAACTGTAAAATGAATTGTCTGTAGAATGTGAATTGGCCATTATATTTAAAGTGCTATATATGGTCACGTGGTGAATGTTAAAACAGGCATATTTATACATGGCAAGTGTCCAAAAAAAGGAGACAACCGCAACAATTTTAATTATTTCAAGAAATGAATGTGCATTAAAAATACTGCTCAGTTTTTTTGGTAACCTCCTATTATTCAAAATTTTTAGGTTACAAAATTATGGCAGATTGTAGCTTATTCTTACAATTAATTAATGGTATTAATTGTATTTTACAATGGCATTAATGGTAAACTGAGTGAACCTTTGTTGACTGTGTGTAGAATATTTATTCATGATGTGTACAGTAACAGGCCTCATGTAAGCAGTGCTTTACCTCCTTTGGTTGTGTCGTTTTGGGATTGTATGCCGTACTGGATGGTGGAGTGTATCGCAGACAATAAATCTGCAGCCTGAGTCATCAGCTTCTGAGCTTCACTTACAGCACTAGTCTTAAAGGTCAAAAACAACCAGAGATCAGAAAACGAAGCAACTAGAAATTGCTCTGACTATGAATTATTATCTAATTACCCACTTCTTTTTTAGTAAAGGAGATAAGTGCACTGAGCAGAAGGCGAGTGAATTTAACCCGGCTGAACAGAGCTGAACACTGCTGATGCTAATAAAAAATGACAAGACAACATCTCAGTAAAAACATATCTAATGTACAATGTGTCTTGCCTTGAGAAAATATGCATTAATCTTACATCCAGCTCCACCTCAGGATCTCTCTCTTCACCCTGTCTACTGCGTGTGCTCTGGAAGGAAGCACACACACATTTTACAAATGAAGAACTGTGGAAATGGCTAGTCATGTAATGGGCCATACCTTTACTTTCCTTTGAAGCTCATCCTCAACATCCTTTAGCATTCCTGATAAAATATGAACAAACACAAAAACAAACCTTAAAAAATGGTGAAAGGTCTGAATCACATAAAAAATATTGCTGTCATATTTCAAAATAAAAAAAAATAAAACAAGTCATTAGGTTTTTTAGGGCTATTAAGATTTTAAAATTGTTACATTCACATGACAATCAGTCACAAATTTTTACAACATAGTATTCTTATTACTGGAATTAGAATTACTTTCATTCGTTTTCATTAAATTCAATTAAATACTTAGCAAGCTTAATGACTTCAAACACTTCATAAGGTTCATTAACATCAGTATTGAAGTCATTAATGTGAAGATAATGTAAAATAACAAACAATACTTTTACAGCATTAATTATTCTCTGTTCATGTTTTCTACATAAGTTCCTACAAATTAATTTATTTTATATTTCAGCTAGTATAAATTAACATTAGTTAATGAAAACATTAACAATGAACAAAAGTATATTTTTAAATTAACATAAACCTAGATTTAAAGTTAGCTCATGATATCTATTGCATTGTCTAATGTTAACAAATGTAACCTTGTGAAGTGTTACAAGATACTGACCTGTAACTCTCAAATCTGTTACATTGTTTGCCATTTTGAAGCCATATGTCATCGCCTGAAAATCTTCCTAATTCAAACACATAAATCAATGCTCACCATCAACAATCCTCCAGCAAATCGTAGTATTGCACCAAAGAAATTATATTATGTACAATAAATGCATTTGTATATTTTATGGTGACCTTGAACACAATATGAAAAAACACTTCCAATGCATCTCTTTTGTTTACATTTATAAATATTTCAGAGTAGATATTGTGAAACATAATACATTAATGCATTAACAGTCAGATATATATGTCTTGCCTCTTCAAAGACAGCAGCTTTGTTGACCTTCTCCCGGGCAATGTCACATATTTTGAGGATGCCCAGTGCAAAGGCTTTAAGAGCAGGGTCTTGAATCAGATCCGGATTATGAACATACAGACATGTAAACACAGTCTGAGCGAGAGAGTGTCCCTCCAGCCATGTGATCTGAGACAGTAAAAAAAACAGTGACCAAATATTAATAGATCTTTGAGACAAAATAGAGTTTTGTTAAATGACAATACTGACCAGACAACAGAAACATGTGTCCATAATCCCGATAAGCTCAGGAATACTCAGATCTTTTACTCTAATGGCCTCATCCTTTAAAGAGAAATACACACAGACACAAAAGACAATTATGCACATTTCTCTCCAAACTACCATCACTGTAATGGAAAATTATATCCATGATAATTCTTATGACTTACAGTTTTCTGTTATGCTACAGTAAATATTTGTTATGTTACAGTAAATTATAATGTACTGTTTACTGTATAATTGGTGTCCCTTTAGCTCAGCTGGTAGAACAAAAGTTGTAGGTTCAATTCCCAGGGAGCAAAATGTATAACCTGAATGTACTGTAAGTCACTTTGGATAAAAGCTGGGATGTTTCTTTTGATGTTTGTTTGAGCCAGTCATACACAGTTTTATAAGATTCATCCAGATAAATTAGCAGGATGAAATCAAGTATCATGACAGAAAAATCATTTGAAAGAAAATTTGATGGGTGCTACCTTAACAGCTTGTTCAAAGTTGAGAACTTTACGGTTAACTTGGTTTCCGATCATCCCAGCATCCATCTTGGGATCCATCATCTCGATGGCTGACATTGCCTCGAATAGGCCAAACCTGCAGGAATATAATTTACATAATGTTTGCTTTATTAATAATCCAAACATACATTACATGCGCTCAAATCTGGTCTTTGATTTGAAGATAAACAAGAACCTTATATAGGAACAATTACTACAAGGACAAAACATGTAGTAAAACGCTTACAGTTTATCATGGAGCAATTCGCCAAGTTTGAGTTCTGCAAAAAAAAAAAAAACAATTATAATCAGCAAATTTACTACAGCATTTTAGCATTTCACCACAGGAGACTCAGGAGATTGCTAGACAATAACACAAATGTTTGACATCATCTTAAAAAAAAAAACAACACAAGATCTGAAGACATATGCTTAGGAACTCCTCTAATACTGTTTAAAAATCATGTCTGGGTGATGCCTCAAGAAGCTGGTTGATAAAAGAGATCTTTTCTTTTTAATTCTGGGCAAAGGGTGGCTAAGATGCAAAATCTTGATTTATTTGTTATCTTGACAATTAATTTTGTGTTATTCATTTGTTTTAATGAGTCTCATAGTGCAGAAGATCATGTGGTTACGTTAGCATTAGAATAGGTTAATAATAGAACTCTGACCAAAAATGGTAACACTGCCCAAAGTAGGCAAAGATAAACAAAAACATATCCTGCAGTGCTTGGTGGAAAATGTTTATTCTGAGAAAGGACCATTCTACTTACTTTCTTTCTGATGTTAATAACATATGCTACAAGGATTAGCCAATAATAACTCACAGCTGGGACACTGAAATTACGCTTTGTGACAGTTCTGAATTGCACAGTTGATGCAGCATGTATTGTTGATGTAGTCAGAATCTCTTTTAATAAGAAGAAAAAAGGGTTAAGGATATTTACTATTCTACAGGCCTTTATATTCAGAGTACATTCACTGCCACTCCACCTAAAGCACCCCAAGTTAAGTGCCTTGCTGAAGTGTACATTGTTGGTTGTCTATGGATTGACAGCCCTAAGCTTTAGCCACTGTGACTCGCACCTTTACAAGCTCCTTTGAAGTCTTGGGTGATGTCTACCCAGTTGGCATTGTTTCTCATCTTCTCTGGGATCCCAAGACCCCAGCCCCCCTCCTCCTCTTCTGCTGATGGCTTCATTACCATGGAAATGCTACTAGCACAAATGCAAATATACATGGGTTAGAATATCCCCATAAAGAGATGCCACTAATATTATATCTGTCTTATTTTCGCCAAATTAAATGATGAATCCATAATGCAAGCAACGGAACGATATTAATCACAAAGAACATCACGGATATTATTTTACAGTATATTACCTGACAGGCTTTAAAACGAGAAGGCCCATGATGCTCAAAAATGTTTGGCAGCGCACCAAGTTTTGGGACTCGGGTCTAAATTTGGTATCTATACAAGCTGAAGTTAATTTTAGACATCTGCTGATTTGACTGTACCGACATGGCGAGATATCGATCAGACCTCTAATCGGCACAATATCACTTATAATCATACTGTAACATCCTTTACTTATATTACAGGTCGACCACTAATCGTCTTTAATAAACAGTAAGTATAAATCTTAAGCAGTGTAATTAGCTTTTAATTACGTGTTTGGTTTATAAATATAAACCGAACAGAACGAAGTCTTGTTCCACACGAACAATTATCCAGATGACATAAGCACAGGAGCTAAAATCATTTACCTCTAAATCACTTACCTCTACTTTTGTATTTATAAATGTATGAAAGAATTTATTCATTAACAAAAATACGTGCAGTAAGTAAATGTATACAATACCTTTTGATTGGCAGAATTTCTGTTCTGTAGCAAACGCTCAACGCTTAACGGACGCCAGAGAATGACGTCCCTTCAGGATTTGCATTCTGGGACATGTAGTTCTTAGCTTTAACGTACGCTTTGAAGCTATTAAAACTGTAAGAAGATTGTTAATTACTTTTTATGGTTAAATATTACTGTATTTCTGGTTACATATTATTAAACATTTTTGTTAATTTTATTTTTTATTCTTGTGCTATGTAAAGGCCTCCTCTCCATATATTCAATATAGTATTATTAAAGGATGCTATTTTTAAATGGGTGTAACATTTTGTATTTCAAGAAAAGGAAATGGTAAATTAACTTAATTTTTTGTCATAGTAGTAGTGCAACAAAAGTTCGTGGATTTTCAATAGATGTTAATCAAATTGCAGAAAAACATAGGGTTTGCCAATAACAGGAAAATATTAACACGTTTTAAAAACACGTCAGGCCAACGTCAGACACGCCTTAGAGCTGCGTGACGATGCTGATCTGTAACTCATCTATGCGTCAGACTGTAATGTCATATGATTTGTATATCGCGAGATCGGTGTTTTTTGGACACGCCCTCACTTCCGACTTTCTTGGGGGTTAGGGTAAATATAATACCATTAGGGGGCTTGTGTGTGTATGTGTTGCCAGGAGAACGCTGTAAGGAGTTTAGATGGCCCAGATGTCTCATGCTTTAAAGGTATACCTTTGAATTTTATTTGTTTATTTATTTATTATCTGTTCATGCTGTGTCAATGACAGATATGTGCTGTCCCGTTAGCGGATCTGTGCTAACTGTAGTTTCATCTGGAGGACAGGTGGATCTGACAAGATCATGAGTATGCTTCATAGTGGAGGGATTTTATTAGCTTTACATTTGATAATGCCTTCAAATTCAACTGTTCGTTTTCTGATCTATCTAACTTTATCTGACCGCCTAGTATCAACAAACGTGGCCTGTGAGAGCTTTTCGACACTGTCTCAAACGCGATTTAGCTCCCTACCTAGAGATTATTTTGCGTCATTTGATCCTAATAAAACGGCCAAAGGGTCATTACGTCAACCAGATGTTCCCGGCTCAAATAGTTTATTTTGGAATATTTTTCTTTTACAGAAGCAAGACCAACATAAATAGTGATAAAAGCTAAAATATTAAATGTTATTGATGAAGTTAGGGTTAGGGTTAGTTTACTGAGTAATCCCCTAATTCGTAGATGGGGGTCAAAACGAGAATTTTAACCTGACATTTGGAGCCATATTAGCAGGGCTGAGAAATGACTTGCGAAAGATGACAGCATCATTATTTTTATTTGTATATTTTTACACAGAGATTGGTAGATCTATTAGTAAAATCTGTTAAGTTTTCTTTGCAATCTTTGTTACATTATAAGCCAATAGTGATGATTCAGTTATAAGGGGAAAAAAAGCATTTTGTGTTTTATTTATTTGTTTACAATTTATAACATTTTTACATGACAGTAACCAAAGACAAGATGCTTTAGAGGGATCTCAATGTTTTTTACCTTTTTATTTTTAAGCATATTAGGGACCTACATTTCCCCATATATAATTTATATATAAACTTGGTAGCTTTATGAAGCCTTATGAAAATTGCGGCAATTGGCTATTTGGTGGTGCTCTAAT
>JAZGTK010004296.1:0-12943 GCA_036877625.1 Ambastaia sidthimunki | reverse complement strand
CCCCCCCCCACAAAAACAACTATAGCTAATCCATGGCTGCCATCAGCCAATGAAGTTTGAGCACCTATTAGAATTGACGCCAATGGTCTGTAAGAATTTTGAAGGAAATGGGCCACCGGGGGGCGCTTTCTTGTTATTCAGTTGGGTTAATGATCGCATATCATGTCACAGTTGATCAATAGACAAAATATTGATATTATGTTAATATCAATAATCACTGCATGCAGCTTTCTAAAAAAACCCATAATTGCTGCATACACTTAAAAAAAAAAACGAATAAAATAAAAAGTTTCAAGGTTTTCGCAGCCTTTGAGTCCCTTAACATGTCCAAAAATTCCTCAAATTGGGCACAGGTCAGAGTCAGAGACATGTCGGCCATTATGGCCGGGCAAAGGCTGGTACATGGGCTGGGCGACTCGGTAGCACCCCCTGATACAGGGCACAAAAGAGGTTGCATATTTCTTTGAAGTTTTTATAAACAACTTTCACATGCAGTGTGAAGCACATTTAGTGAAATTTTAAATACTCCTCCTAGGGATTTCATGTCACCAAACTTGGTGAGCATCATGTGAAAACATTAAAAATTTAAAATTGTGAAGGGATTTTTAATATCTCGAACGGTGTTGCCAATGCGAGGTGATAAAATTATGGCGAAAAATGGGATACAGAAAGTCTTTGCATTGGGGGATTGATGTCAAACTTTGCAAATGTTTATTGTTGTGGGCTGATGAGATATGACTTGTGAGTCATTGTGTCGTTGTGCCACCAACTATTCAAGAAGGATTTGCGATGTCTTAAATTATGTTGCCGTGGTAATGTGTCAAACTTTAAACTTCAGGTGTATTTGAGGCTCTTAACATGGTACGGAATGGTACGAAATTTGTAACACACATCATACTGGTCCGCTGCTAGGCGTGTGTTAAAGCTTGGGGGGCATGGTGGGGGCTCTGTAGCACTTCCTTTTGACTAAAGTACCTACGATCACCAAACTTGGTACATGTGTTGTTCTCATCAAGCCAGACAACCCTCAAAATTACATTAATTAGCTCCCCTCAACAGAAAAATTGTCATTATGGATTGAATGTGGATTTTCTGACAATTCCAGGCTCAAAATTTTGAAATACTTCAAAATATGAGATTGCAACCAAATTTGACAAATATTATGCTAAGACTTTGAAGAAGCTAAATTAAGAACAGTTAGGTGTTGCCATGGTTATGCAATAACTTAATGGCAAAAACGGGAATCAGGAAGTGGCTCGTATTTGCTGTGTGAGCTGTATATTTGGTGGCTATTGTTAGTCACAGTCATTGCACCACCAACTTGCAGTAGGGCTGTCACTTTTGAGAAAAATCAAACGGATATTGAATATCAAGCATTGCATTTGAATATATTCGAATATCTATGAGTCTTTTTTTTTTTTATTTTTTAAGGGAGTCAAGGGAGTCAAAAGATTTAATACAAAATTCCGAGAAGAAAAAAAAGAATTACATTCAATTTAGCTGACTTCCTGTACATTTCAGGATACATTTTTATAATGCTTACAGAACCTGAATGACCTGAGTGACCTTGCATAGTTACAATAAATTTACATTACTGAGATATAAGTATGTCTATTTTAACACTTCTAAATCTCAGAGTCCAAAAATTCTTTCCACATTTAAAGAAAAAGTAAGGGTTTCCATTTTACTTATTTCAACTACAGTTGCTTTCCAATCTTCTAGAGTGGGAGGATTAAGTTGTAACCATTTACAAGTAATAGCCTTTTTAGCTGCAACAGGAAATACTCTCCATAGATATGTATAATTTACTTCATGTAAATCCAAAATTCCCAAATATAACACATGAAACTGAAATGGTATATTAATCTTGAATAGAGGTCGACCGATATTGAATTTTACCGATAGCTAGGTTGGACCGTACTTGCCGATAACCGATTAACTAACCAATAGTTTTTAAAATGGATACTGGATTAAAAAAATAAATAAAAACATAACACTCCATTTAAAATAGAACTTTATTACAAAAACAAACAAACGAACAAATTGAAAAACAGTACTGAATCATGAAAATGTGAATATATATGAATATATGAATATATGAAATTAATATGAATATATTAATTATATTAATAAATATTGAGGTAAATTAAAGACATGCATTCAAACTGAAACAAAAAGTAACACTCCAAATAAATAAAAATAGCTACATCCAAAAATGAATAAAAAAGGCACTCCAAATAACAACAAATTTGAAATTGTGAAACAGGAGAAACTTAACTAGTCCTGTTAAAGAACTGCAAGAGATTCAAGTGTAACATGGTCCATTTCTAGTTCTAGTTTAATATTCAAAGTTAAGAATCCTCAAATTATAATGGAGAAAGCAGAGCTGGTGTGCATGGTGCCCAGTGAAGAACTATCTGTGTCGATTTTTGTCGATAACCGATAGTTCCGGGAATCAACTATCGGTGCCGATTAATCGGCAAAACCGATATATCGGCCTATCTCTAATCTTGAATATGGCCTCCAATGTCCGGTGTATATGGCCTCCAAAACAGGTGTATAACTGGACATGCCCAAAATATATGGTGATGATTTCCTACTTTTGAATTACAATGTCTCCAACACCCATATCCTATTTCACTATAGCACTTTTGTGCAGGAGATATAAAAAACCCGAATTACATTTTTCCAGGCAAATAACCTCCACTGATGTGAGCACTGATATATAGTTTCTTAATAAATTATCATCAGCAATTACTGCTTGAATCTGTATTTCAGAAAAAAAAGAGAAGTCAATCTGTTTCCATCTAGCTTTATAGTCTGGATTGCACCAGCAAACTATGGGTCTGTGTTAAACTATATGTTTTAGTATGTGCAGTGTGCGTCTGATATTATCCTGTGTTTGTCTCTGTAAAATGAACCCTGTTTGGTCGTTATGAATTAACTCTGGAAGTAGTCCTTCTATTCTCCTAGTCAATACTGCTATATATAACTTATAGTCAACATTCAGGACTGAAATGGGCCTATATGAGCCGCAATCTAATTAGTCTTTTCCTTCCTTTGGAATAGGAGAAATGATTGCCTCATTCCACAAGATAGGGATTCCCTTTCCATGAAGTGCAGTATTACAGGCAGGAAGAAGAATAGGGACAAGTTGTTCCTTAAATTTTTTTATACCATTCCCCCGTGAATCCGTCTGTACCTGGTGATTTATTTGATTTTAATCTAGATATCTCTTTTAGCAGTTCTTGTGAAGTTATATCCTTTATTAAATTTTTGTTTTGTTCCTCTGTTAACCTAGGTAATTCTAAAGAACTTACAAATGCCTTAATATTGATTTCTGATCCAGATGCATTTTCTATATATAGTTTCTTGTAAAAATTTTTAAATTGTTTATGGATTTCTGATCTGTATAAAGTTTATAGTTTTGGGGTCTCTGATTTTGTATCAACTTGTTGCTTTCAAAGTCTAAATGGCAGGAGTTTTAATGACTTACTCCCAGCTTCATAATAGCATTGTTTTAGAAATACGAGATTCTTCTCTATTTCCACATTATGTAGATCATTGATTTCTTCTTGTAATTTTCCAATTTCTTGCATTAGGCCAGGTTTCTGGACTTGTATGTTTTTATGTTTCATTTCCAACTCTTTTAACTTTGTTTGTAATTTCATAAATTTCTCCTGTCTTAGATTTGTAGCTAATGCGGTTTCTGCAATAATTTTTCCTCTCAAAACGGCTTTACAAGCATCCCATAGTACAGAGGGGGTAACTTCTCCATTGTCATTCTCTTTTAAATATTGTTTAATTTCAGTTTTCATACGTACTATGAACTGCTCATTATTTAAAATGCTAGAATTCAGTCTCCATAATGTATTAATATGAATTCTATTTTAACACACTGAAGCATATACAGGTGCATGATCAGATAGGTTCATTGTTCCTATGTTACATTTAATTACTTTATGTCTATCTTTATTGAATATAAATAAAATATAAATAATATAAATAAATAGTATATTCTTAAGTATTTTAAATGTGGGTGTGAGTAATGGGTATAATCCCGTCCTTTGGGGAAAAAAATCTCTCCAAAGGTCTATCAGTCCTGAATTTTTTAATAGAGCTTTAAGTTTTCTTGCTATAGGAGTTGCATATCTCTCTGTTACCTTAGAGGTATCCATTTTTGAATTGAGGATTGTATTAAAATCTCCCCCACAAATTAAGGTTCCTTGTGCCTCAGTTGAGATGATATTAAAGATTTTTTGATAGAATTTAAATTTGCTACCCGGAGGAACATAAACATTTTTAAATGTAACTGGAGCACCTTCAATTTGTCCCTTTAAAATATAACAACCTTCTTTATCTCTCATTTTGGTCTGATGGTCATACCTAAGCTTGTTTGATATTAAAATAGCAACTCCCCTCCTCCTGCCAGAAACATGTGATGAGGAAAAGACATATTTAAAACCATTTCGTGCCAATTTGGAGTGTTCAGTCTGATTCAAGTGAGTCTCTTGTAGAAATGCCACTTGAACCTTATGTTTTTTTTTAATTTTGACAAAATCTTAGTTCTCCTAATGGGATTGTGGACTCCATTTATATTATATGTAACTAATTTAAAGGTATAGTCTAAGCCAGCCATGTACTATGCAGTTTATTTCAACACTTGTGTAAACTTTAACAAGACCATGTTTACATTTCCCCTGCGGTTTAACAAAACACCAAAACATCAAGCTATGTACAAAGGTGTTCAACAAGAAAATGAACAAAAACAAAAATGTTTTTTTAACACCATGAGTGACTTTCACAAATGAGATCCACCGTCTGTGGACCTTTCTCGAGCATGGTCATTTGGCTCTAAGGGAAAAACCTCAAACCTGTAAATTGGAGTGAGGGCCCTTACTGACAAACCAGCTTGATAAATAATAGTCAAGTAAAAGAAAAAAGAGAGAAATCTCGCATTTTTAAAACTAGAACAAACAACTACTTGAAAGGGCTACTGCTTTTACCATATCAGAAAAAAAAAACAACCTACCCAGGTTTACGTGAATGACTATACTTATAAAAAAGGAGAAAAATACAGCCAGACCTATGATAATACTGTTTCATTGTTGTCCTTCCATGTTCTCCCGAATAAACAGACAGTATAACGTTGGGTGAGATTCAAGGATGCATCACAGTTACCGTTCATTTTCGTCTGAAACTTTTCAGTTGCTCCACATAATCCGGTGCTGAAGTAGATTCCCCTGGGCTACTTCGTCCTCTTTTCGTAGTTCAGCATTTGAGCAGCATCTGCTGTGGCCGGATGACATCCACCTGTAGACCCTGTGCTTTCATATCTTTTGTCGCCTCTTCTGCAGAGTTGTACAGCACTGTTTCGCCTACGTAGAATACACAGTTTCGCAGGGTATGGTGTCTGGAACCTGATCTTTTGTTCCTTCAACACTTTTTGCGGCTGTGCATATTCTTTACTTTTTTGTAAAACATCAGGGGTTTTTTTTCTGAGCATGATTGCAAAAACAAAAGGCAAACACATACAGCTGGTTCAGCCAGCAGAAATAATACCTAATTTATCGGCTTAAAGATATCGACCTAATTTTGTTATCGGACCGATAACGATAATGCTAAAAATAGCATTTATCGGCGGATAACAATATGGCCTACGATATATCGCGCATCCCTAGTATTTTCTCCAAGCCAATTACCCCTCAGTGTTAGCACGTCGGCTAGCGGCTGGCTGTGTTTCGTCCGTTTCTTCTCCAGCTTCTGTTTTATCTTGACCTGGGATTTTCTTTTGTCTTGCCCTTGTTTCCATCCCTGCCCCGCCTTCCATTGCAATGTTCTATGTTAAAATGCGTTTAATATTCGAATGTTTAGGGGCTTTTAGGGGTATTTATTGGGAGAGCAGTTCTCTTACGCAGCCATCAGTGTTCGCGCGTTACTGGAAACCCCCCAAACTACCTTATCTTTAACGGTTACTTTACCATCTACGGTGTAGAATCCAAAATAATTGTCCGCTCAGGCTGGCTGTTCTGTGCGTTCCCTGATTAGAAAATCTTTCATTTTCTAATCAGGGTAATCTATTGGCTTATTCGCTTGATTTGGGCCAACGCTACAATACATTTAGAGCGCCCGCTACTGGATGAGATGGCAAACAATGAAATAAAAACCAAATGGTCTAATCATGGACTGTAAAAAATGCGCTACACACGGAATAGTAGTGATGGGAAGTTCGAATCATTTTTCCGACTTGGTCCTTTGAGTCTCGTTCAGCAAAATGAACGTATCTTTTTTCGAGTCATTTCGTTCATTTTAGCAAAATATAATTAAAATGTTACAGGTTACTTCCCTAACACATCTACTACTTACGCAAACGTTGATCACACTACAAACAAGATAAAACCAATGCTATAAGAAACAGAAAACATTGTTTCAATTCATTGTTTACCTGGATCTTTAGTATACGATTAGCTCATCTCTTATCTGACAAGTCTTCGGGTTTGAGTCGTTCGTTCATCAAGTGACAGCCCCATACGCTTAACCAATGCAGGCTGCACCGGAAAGAGAATTGATTCGTTCATCTTTTGAGTCTTTCGAGTCATTTGTTCGTTCATCACGTGACAGCCCCTTACACTAAACCAATGCAAACTGCGGAAAGAAAATTGATTAGTTCATCTCTGGGGTCTTTCGAACGACTCAAACCCGAAGACTCGAAACCTTGTAAACAGGAGATCCTGGGTTCGAATCCCAGCGGTGCCTTGTGGAAAAGCTGTTGTAGGGGCAGTTGTGGTCTACTGGTTAAGGAGTCGGGCTTGTAATCAGTAGGTTGCTGGTTCGATTCCAGCGCCGGCAGGTGGCAACTGAAGTGCCCTTAAACAAGGCACCTAACCCCCGATTGCTCCCCGGGCGCTGCAGGGATAGCTGCCCACCGGGTGTGTGTGTGTGTTCACGACTCGCAGTGCGTGTTTTCACGACTCGCAAATTTAAAATTGCGGCCCTTTTGTTTTTTGCCTGTAGGAAGTGTGGGATAGATTTCTCCTGACAGTCAGCTGCTTCAGGAAAATGGACACATCAGACCCAGAACTCACAAGATCAATAGGTTGTGTCCTATGCTAGATCTATGGCATCTAAAGCGTTCTCTTTCAGGTTCATTCTTTTTTTCAGGATATTCAGGTTCAAGATGTTAACTAATACACTTACTGAGTGACTGGTTTGTCACGATGGATCTAAAGGATGCATACTTCCATATATCCATCCTTTCTTCACACAGAATGTTCGGGGGTGAATTGCACCAATGTCAGGTTCTTACATGGCCTTGTCTCCCCGCACTCTCATGAAGTGTATGGCTGCAGCCCTGGCCCTGTTGAGGCTTCAGGGCAACTGCATACTCAATAAACATTGGCGATTGGCTTATTTTAGCTCAGTTACAGGATATGGCAGTTCACCTTTGAGATGTTGTCATTGGCCATCTTATGTGTTTGGAGTTAAGGCTTAATGCCGTGAAAAGTTACTGAAAGTCCCCAGCAAAGAATTAGGTTTCTGGGGGTAGTTTGGGACTAAGATGTGGGCACAGTTGTCTCCCACTCGTTTCAAGTCCATCCTGGCCATTGTGTCCAGGATCAGGCTAGGCCAAGCCATCGCAGTGAAATGCTTTTAGAGAGTGTTGAGGCTTATGGAAGTGGTAACCAGTGTAATCTCTTTAGGTCTGCTGCACATGAGACCCCTACAGTGGTGGCTCTGGTCCAGGGGGTTTTCCTCAAAGGGAAAAACATTTTTACACGTAAATACCTTCGTTCTCTGGTCATGTGGAAGAAACCATGGTTCATGATCCAAGGTCTGCCTCTGGGAGGGTCCTTTCGAGACAAAAATTGACAATCGACGCGTCTCTGACAGGCTGGGGTGCAGTCATGGAGGGCTGTGGTTACAAGGGGTCTGTGGAAAGGTCATCATCTCTGTTGGCACATAAATTGCCTGGATATGCTGGCTGTGTTTCTAGCTTTGAAACATTTTTTTGAATTTTGGATTTTGGAGGCCTATGTGAGGAAGACCTCTCTGTGGAAAAAGTGTAATCAGTTGTTGTGTTTCGAATCTCCTGAAAAGGGTTTTTGTGCCTCTAATCAAACCATTAGTAATTGGATTGTTGAGGCAACCTCTGTGGCCTATGAGGCACACATTTTGCTTTCTCCTCTTCAGACTGATGAACACTTAACTAGAGGAATGGCTTCCTCTAAAGCCCTTTTCTCAGGAGGTCTGTGATGCAGCTGGAGGAGCATACCCTCACATGTTAGATTCTATAACTTGGATCTTTCTTCCACTCCAGGTTCTTGTGTTCTCTCCTTAGTTGTGCTCAGTCTGGCTTCACACTATGTTGAGCCCTAGGCTTTGTGGCGCATTCGTTTTTTTGTTTCATGACATAGCGCAAGTTCCCTCAAAAGGAAAAGTCTCGGGTTATGACTGTAACCCTTGTTCCCTGAGAAGAAAAACTGGAAAATTATAAAAATATTTAGCATTATAGACTACATGGTATTATTGCAAATCTTCCACGTACATTATCAATACTATCTGTATGAATAATCATGTGTACGATTGTAATCTGTTATTCATAGCTCTATTTATTGTATGTACATAGCTTTGGGATTGTAATCAGACCGATGTATTCACAGCCAAGTAAGCAGATATGTGAGCACCATATATTTTGTCTTTGGAAACACTATAAAATGATAACTATAGTCGATAATTCTTCAAACTGAAACATAAGAGGGGAACCTACATGCCTTTGAATGACGTTAATGAAGCTAACCGGTTTCCCTACGTAGATGCTTTAGGGGCAGGATTGTATGCAGTAACCTTCCGTATTGTATTCTTGATAACCTTTGACTAATGTTTATTTGTTAGATGTGATTACCTCTTTAAATGATTTCTATGTTGTTTTTCTTTCTTAGTCAGTCTGAGCTCTAAATGAATGTGTCAAGAAATGAATAAACCCAAAATGGCAATGGAAAAAAGGTTAGTTATGCTTTCTTTCTCTCTCACACACACACACGCACACAGACAAGTGCGCGCACAGTTTTTTTTTTGGCATACCTGTTGTGATGGTTTCCTATGTTCTAGTGCTTCCCGTGTGCTGATGTTGCTGAGTCAGCTGGAAAAACTTAATGAAGAGCCAAGATTGTCTGATACTGATGCCATCCGTCAGATCACAGGCAAAATCCTTCACATCATCCAGACTCAAGGTGCGTTGACGTGCATACATGCAAAATGCCCTCGCTGATGTCAAAATATAGTGAAATCAGAATACCTGCACAGGTTAACCGATAGCCAGTTAGTTATTATTTGTTGTTTTATAAAATAACACAATAACTTAATGCCAGTTAGCCATAATATTATTCAATTGAATTGAATAATAGCAAAAAATAAATTTGATGACAAAAGCAATGCTATTAAGAGCATCCTCAGCCTCCACATCCAGCTCAGAAAAAAACCTTATTAAAAGTGGGCAGTGTTTTAAAGTCTACATTTAGGTCTAAATTCTTCTTACTTGCTGAATATTGTTTCTTATAAAAATACACATTTAAGGTGTATTATATGTCTACATGCATTTGATTGATTCTATGTCACATTCCTCTCTAAATTAAACCATGATCTTTCCATGATTCTCCAGACAAAATGCTAGACCTATAAATGTGCAGTCAACGTGTTAATTATGCACATTGTGCATTAATATTTAGTGGAAAATGCTGCAGAGAGTCAATGTTGCTGGCTGTCTCAATAAAACCATTTGACTGCGTGGATTTGTTTGGAACTTTGGACTTTGTTTGAACTTTGTTTGGAACTTTTACACTCACAAATAGAAAACACAATTGCAAATGCAGTTGTCCAAAAAAGTTGTCCAGTGAAGTGCTCCATACCGTTGGCTCCAGTCATATGCCTTCGCTGTTTCTCAGCCAATTCTGCATGTTGACTTGGTGGTGAAGCTCGTCGACAAGAAAGAGAACTCTAATTATCTGTTAGCAATTGAGTGAATGAAGATGGTGAAGATGGTGAATGGGGGGGTTGGGGGGGTTTACTGCAATTATATAATGCACGGTCCAATGCTTCATTTGGCAGACATTTATTCATTTGGCAGACGCTTTTATCCAAAGCGATATGTGAATTCAAGGTATACATTTTTATCAGTACTTGTGTTCCCTGGGTTCGAACCCACAACCTTTGCGCTGCTAATGCAATGCTCTACCAGTTGAGCTACAGCTATAGGGAATTCCATAAAGTAACGCTGTGAGGACAATGAAGAGCAGCTGCACAGGCTGGAGGCTGTTGAGACAATTTGTTGAGACACAATAACCAACCAATCAGCATGAAAGTACGAAGTACGAGCTCTAAGCTATTGGACACCATGCACAGCAGGGCAATCGACCCCCTGGCTAGAGTATGCTAAGGCTATCACATCCACAATCCAATGCAAGAGCCATGCTTAGAGACACGCTGCCCTTTTTAACACAGTTACTGAAGCATATGAAGAGCTGAACAGAGTGGCGGAAGTGAGCAGAGCATTCAACATTAATGCGCAAAGCCTGAACTGGGCAAAGTGCATGCTGGATGAGGCAGCCGTCATAGGTGAAAATATAAAAAACTTGGGTGTGAAACACTGCAATAGCTGTGACATAAGGTGGATGGGTGGATGGCATGCTACTAAATAAAATTCTAAATGTTAGAATGCCCAACATGAGACGGGTCACATGTTGTATACACGAGAGGGGGCAAGGGAATATTCAGGGTATATTTAGGAATATTTTCAAACCACACCACTTCACAAAAACAATGCAACAACACATCCTCATCTAATGGTTCTTTTCATCAGCCACACCTGCTGCAGGCTCCACTGCCCCTGGTTGGGGTGCCAGTCAGATCATGCCACCTGCCTGGGACAAGACCTCCTGTCTCAACGGAACCAACCATGGCGTGGCTACAAGCATCTCCAATAGATCTGTGAACCACAGCTGGTTTGGCCATTTCGGAGTGACCAGGCCCAGCTGGATGCCCCACTGATACAGGCCGGGGTCCCGCCATAGTTTTAGTTATTCAGGCATAACAAGTGATCACGCAGTGATGCGATCCGTTGAACCAGAGTTGTCTGTGTCGAAACTGTAACAAGTAGCAATTTACTACATTAAAAATTAATTCTGCATTCTGCTGTAGAAATGTTAGAATGCCCAACATGAGAAATTCATTCAGAAATGTCCAAAATGGACTGCCAAGTGCCGATAAACTGGCACATTCGGTGGAACACCACGCTCTTTGTGTTCTTAGTGATACACATAATACGAAAAACATCCTACAGGTTTGGGTGATTGGTGATCCTCCTCCCTGGGCTGTGAGGGAATTGGGCTAAAGATTGGGGAGCTGAACATGCAGCACCATCAGAAGTTTGAGTTCTGGGGAGTAGGTAAATAAGTCTTTGATCCATAACCCACAGCAGATGGTGGTAATGCTCTATTTAAGAATGTGAGCCGCCAGTGAAAAAGATGAACAAGAAGAAGCTTGTCATCCATGTCGCTTGTCACAGAATCCGTCAACTCAGCCTGGAGATTGGCATGTCTAAGCATGCTTAAATCCTGCTGAGTTCAGCCATGGAATGTGATGGCTCTGGGTTCTTTAGCATTCGTTTGCTCCTCCTGACTCCTGCTGACTGTAACCATACCCCGCATATGCGTAATATCTCTGACCTCTGTCTGCAGACAGCAGGACCCCCTGCACTGTTTCATCATCAAGAGAGAAAATATAGAAATGTTCCAATATTCCCTGAATATTCCCTTGCCCCCTCTCGTGTATACTCGTGTGTGTATATATTTGTGTCTTTTTCTTAATTCTTAATTATTCATAATTTTTTTCACATTCTTAATCATACCTTCGTCTGGTTCTGAAGGTGTATTTTTTGACTGACAGCACCTAGGAAATGGGAGGGGTTCACTTCTATGTGATATGATTACACTGGTGTAGAATTTCCCTAGTTATGAGTGCTATGGTTGAAGTGCTGGAAGTTGTGTGAAATGACATAGAAGTGGGCCAGAAATGTGTTTATAACAGTGGACTATAGAAGCTGTGCCAGAAGGAGGACAGGCCATTTATGTCAGTCCACAGGCAGCCTGGGTAAGATGAACATAGAAAATACACTCACACATTACTCTGCATTAAAGGATAGCTGACTGATACATGATAATGTTGGTCATTAACAAAAATAGATAAGCACCTAACACTTAACTAAGCAAAAAGGGTAGATACCTTTGTTCAGAATTTATTAGTCGCTTTAACCAAATTTTCAAAATAACTCATGTAACTGTATTCTTGAATACATTTTGTTTAATAATCCACATTGTAAAATGTAGCGTTTCAGTTATCTTATGAAACCATGTAGTTTGGGATGATTTTGTTTCTTTATACTTGGATCCATTTTAAATGCATATAGTTTGTATTTTTACTTTTATCTTTGCATATGTGTTTAGGTTAACTGCGTCCTGTCAAGAGTTAAAAGTTATTGAAACCATGCACCACTTAAGCGTGACATGTGGCCTCCAGCCTTCTGTCATGTCACCAGTAACTGATTTGCACAGCACATTTTATTTGTGACTACATGTAGGCTCTGATATGTTCATTTGCTGTTAATGGTAGATGCTTGACATTCATAACTCGTACACTCGCAGATATTTAACACAGCCAGAATTACTTACTTTTTTATAATTTATCTGCTCACAGCTTTTAAAGTTGTGATGTTCTTGACTGCTCTAAGACCCAGTTCATAAAGTTTTTGAGATTATTCAGTTTGTGTTTTCAGTGTGCCTGTGTTTTTTTTGACAGTTGTGTTGATGGATGCTGCTTTTATTTTTAGCCCTTGTCAACCTAAGTCATTGTTGCCAAAGTTTCAGTGTGTTATGTTTTTTCAGTGTCTCAA
>JAZGTK010004295.1:0-24955 GCA_036877625.1 Ambastaia sidthimunki | reverse complement strand
CTGCACAAGTTTTCAAAGTATCCCTAGACTCTGGAATGTGTGATATAAGAGTTTTTATTATCATTCTGTGCAGGTGTTGGATTTGACAGAGAAGCCAGTGCTCGCTGCTCTCTAGTTCACTCACAGTCGGTTCTACAGAGGCGACGGAAACTCAGGCGGCGAAAAACGATCACTGGTATCCCCAAACGAGTTCAACAAGACATGGGTATGGTCATCTGATCATTTACATCCATAGATTCAACCATCTAACAGCTGTAATTTCTAATTATTCCAAAAGCAAAGCTTTATTTAAAACAGACTGTTTTTCTGTGTCTGCATGTAAGAAATATTATTGGGTATTTATTCTTTCTTTGATTTACCTGTAGATTCTGATGAATCGCCTGTGGCTAGAGAGAGAACGGTGATTATCCATGCCAACCCACACAAGTCACTGTGGCATGAGGATCTGTCTCTGAGTGGCCGAGTATTGCACACCAAGGACTCTGGCTGTCAGACAGATGACTTCCTGATAGCTGCTCCATCCCGGAGGCGTATCCGTGCTCAGAGAGGTCAAGGAATTCCAGCTTCTCTCTCACACTCCACGGGGAACATCACCTCTCTGCCAGACCGCTCTGATACTGTGTATGCTGCAGCATCAGCTACACGTGTCCGTTCTAGAAGTTTACCTCGTGAGGGTGGCAGGCTTCTGGATGAGGACCAAGATGACAGTGATGAGGACGATGATGATGAAGAGGAAGATGAGGAGCTTTCACCTTATGAGACGGAGGATTTCATGCCAGGTCCGGGACAAAGAATTCCAAAAGATGAAGAAGAGAGTACTGATGACCAGGCTGTGCCAGAGCTTCAGTTTGGCAGTCTCAAGCGTATGCAGCAGTCTGAGAGTCCTGACCACACATGGATTGAGAGAGGCAGATCTAGGCTTCCACGTAAAGTTGACATGGGAAGCTGTGAGATTTCCTCCAGCTCAGATACTTTCAGCAGCCCCATCCACTCTGCCTCCACTACAGGAGTGCTTGGCGGCCAGATCGACCATAAAGAAGACCACCAGTCCTCAAGTGGCAACTGGAGCGGAAGCAGCTCCACATGCCCATCACAGACTTCTGAGACTATTCCGCCTGCTGCCTCACCTCCCCTGACTGGGTCTTCACACTGTGATTCTGAACTTTCCCTCAATACTGGGTCCCATGTTATTGATGACACCACTGGCTTTATAATTAATCCCTACCACCACATTGACAAGCCACAAGGACAGGGACAGAGATCCAATTCCTTTACCTCATCAGCCACTGATCAGATGGATGATGCAGGGGTCAGTACTGCTAGTGATGGCGAGTGGAACTGCAACCAGGACCAGCAGGATCAGTCCTGCCCCCAAGACTTCAGCCCAAAGCATTCCAGAGAGGATGAGAGTGGTGTCAGCTGTCCCAGTTATTCCAGTGGGGAAACGTATGAGAGCTTCAGCGAGCAACCATCCACTGAGAAGTCAGAGACGCACTATATTGTTGACACTGAAGGATTCTATTCCTCTATGCACTTTGATTGTGGTCTTAAGGATAGCAGAAGCTACTACAACTATGCAGCCATTGACCCAGACTGTGGCCCAAGTGGGAACATTGCACCTGGAATGGGGGAATACCCTCAGTCAGAATATAAACCCACCAGGACATTGGGGAGACCATGTCTCTACTTAAGAAAACCAAAGGCCAAGCCACCCCCACCAAAACGTAGCTCTTCATTAAAGGAAACAAGCAGTGGTGTGAACGTTCTAGAGCAGGAAGAACCAAAGATTACTAGCGAGCTACCACTGCCCTTGTCTTCCAGAGAGATGAAATTGCAGCTGGACTTGGCTGGTTCTTCAGGGCATCTTGAGACTGCAGGTCTTGAGTCACTTGGCGCATGGGGAGTGGATAATGTTAGAGATATACTTGACTGCTCTTCTCCATTCAGTTCCTCTGACACACATTCCTTCAAGGATGATGGCGCTGTGCAAGCAGACTATGCAGACCTCTGGCTCCACAATGATTTAAAATCAAATGACCCTTACAGGTCCAACATGTCACACTCTAGCGCTGCTACAAGTACAGCTGTTATTGAATGCATCAAGTCACCAGAAAGTGTAGAATTGCAAATCTGTCCACCCAGGTCTAGGCCAACTTCCCCAACTCTTCCTCAACCTGAAGGTGACATCAAGCTGGGTTCCCCTGAAAAACTGGCAGGCTTAGCATCCCCTTCAAGTGGATATTCCAGCCAATCTGAGACACCTACATCTTCCTTTCCCTCTGCTTTCTTCCCAGGGCCTCTGTCTCCAAACAGTGGCAAAAGGAAACCCAAAGTCCCTGAAAGGAAGTCTTCACTTTGTTCCTTGCAACAGCCACAGTTTTCAGTCAGAGACCCAGTTGGTTCCTCCAGAAGAGAAACTGACTTCCAGGCTGTACCTCCTAGTCACCTTGACCTAAGTGCTCTTCACAGCAAAAACTTTTCTCACAGAAATCAGATGCACATTCTTCACCAGAATAAGCAGAAAGCTGCCATTGCTGCAGCTGCTGCTGCAGAAGCTCGCATTGCTGCTGCAGAAGCCCGTGCTTGTGCTGCAGAAGCCCGTGCTTGTGCTGCAGCATCTACTACAGAGAGTCCAGCATGCACAGCATCCAGCTCAGCCCATTTGGCCATTACTCCAACTGTTCTTAGATCAGTGCAACTGCGATCTATTTGTAGACCACCAGAGGGGAATCAAGGGTATGACCATGCCAGTGTAAATGCAGCAACACGCCCCAAGTGTCCAACAGTGATAACTGATGCCCACAACAGGCACAACAGGAAACCACCAGCCTACAAACCACCAGCAGTGCAGATCTGTGAGCCACAGGTTCCACTGGTGGAAAATGTTGTTGAGGAGGTAAAAGTGAGGCAGGAAAGGTTTGGTCCTGGTACTTACTGGGCAATGACTGCTTTCAGAAAACCTGTAGACCCTTATCCTGAAAAAGATGACTCTCAAAGATCATTTCAAAGTACTGAGATGCTCAGCTCTCAGCAAGAACAAGAAAATAGAAGGTACCCAGATGAGCAACTGGCATCATCACCAGAAAGACTTAAACAAGAACTTTCACGGCCAGACCCTTCAGCAGAGCCCTTATGTCTGACCAGCACAATGCCACCCCCGGCCTACAGCGAGATTCAGAGAAGCAATGTTGTACTGTGCAACAGTCCTGACAAAGTGCCTGTTTCAACTCAAGAGGCATCGCACACTTACACAATCAGCGATGTGCTAGGCAGAGAGGAGGATTATGGGACATCAGGTGTCACAACCAGAAGTGCCTCACAGGACATAAGAGAGGAAGGGTCAACCCCAGACACAGAGGACTACTTCAGCAAGGGTAATTAAAAATCCAATATTCTATTAGTCTCACAATGTGGATAGTCAAATTAAAATACTATTGCTGTAGTTGATACACACATTTCTTACTAGACTAATTTTACATTATATATGAATGCTTTTGGATGTATAATTGTTCTTGGAGGGGTAACTGAGGTTGAACTTTGTGCATCTTGACAGAATCAACTCCCAGTGACAATTCAACCTCTCCTTTAACTGATGACTCTAAAACTGATGATGATGGTGTTTTCCCGTCCCCCAACAAACTACGCACAACTGAAGATCTGTTTGCAATGATACACAGGTAAACCTTTTTTGTTTTATGGTTTTAAAGCTAAGATTTACTTTATAAGCATTTAACATTGAATGCTAGATACCATGCAAAGTATATAATCAAAACGCTGTGTTCACCAAATTATTTCAGATCTAAACGGAAAGTTCTTGGACGTAAAGATTCAGGGGAGCTAAGTGTAAAGTGTCGGCCTGGTGTAGCATCTGCAACAGCCCCTGTCATTACTCCAACACCTGTATGTCCAGTTACACCTGCAGCCCCAGCCCCTCCAAACATCCCCCAGAGAGCCTCAGGACCCATCTACAGGAGTGCCAAAAAGTCCAGCACATCCAGTGAGGAGTTCAAACTCCTGCTGCTAAAGAAGGGTAGTCGCTCAGACTCAAGTTACCGTATGTCTGCTACAGAGATCCTTAAGAGCCCCATCACACCCAAATCCCAAGGAGAGTTGCTACTAGATGCTGCAAAGCAACCAGAAGAGACACCCGTACCCCAACAGGACTCCACTAGCAGTGGTGATACACTTCCAAGCGTGCTGCCTAGGGCCAACACAGAGGGGTTCTCCCCAAAAACACTGACCATGTCAGCAGCCTCCAGACAGGGACGTTCTAGAATTCCACCTGCGGCCAATAGCAGCCGCTATAGTACACGGAGTCGCCTCTACACAGCCCCAATGCAGGCCATATCAGAAGGAGAAACTGAGAACTCTGATGGAAGTCCACATGATGATCGTTCTTCTTAGTGGTATAGTAATTTTTAAAAGAAACAACTTTTTTTTTACCAAGAAATGGTAAATGTTTAATAGTATAAAAACATTTGGGAGTGCTGTACACATTATGATCTACCTTAGTTTTTTCTCTTTAAAGTTTGTTGTATTGAAAAATGTGGGTTCATTTTTTTAAGTTCCTTTTTTACTTTGTCGAGGGAAGAGTTTGAAAGCAAACTTGGAATTATTGTTTTACTGAATTGTGTGTGAATTCCATCATTCTCTATGAATGATTTTCCTCGTAAATCCCACATCATTGTTTTGCTCACAAAATTTGGTCAGATCAAATGTACGACAGTCTTTAAAAATGGCTGATTCTTTAATATCTTTTTAATGTATTTCCTAGTTCTGTTTCAGTTTTCGTTGCTGCGGGTGTCCAAGTGTACAAGCAACAAGACTTGAGACACAGAAAGCCAGAGATTTAATGAACACACGCTTAGAATTCACTGGTTTCTAAAACCATCAGTTCTATTGCACTTAATTTGGTTATTTATAATAACTTAAAATTTACCAACTGACATGAAATACAGTTAAGGATTTACCACTAGAAATCAAGGCTAACAAATCTAATCCAGTTCTAGTTTTTAGTTTAGATTAATGAAGTGTGTGCAACGTGTGTGTTTGACTCCTTGTGTTTTTTCCATTTTGTTTGACATAGTGTCAGACAGCATTCAAGCA
This sequence comes from Ambastaia sidthimunki, assembly GCA_036877625.1. NCBI lineage: Eukaryota > Metazoa > Chordata > Actinopteri > Cypriniformes > Botiidae > Ambastaia > Ambastaia sidthimunki. Next base: position 19,849 of record JAZGTK010004295.1, on the reverse strand, counting down.
ACTTGAGGAAACTGATTTAACCTCTTTACCCGTTTAGTTGACCAACCCAAATTGGGTTGTGTATTTTAGTCACATTTCTCAAGCGTCACGAATATCGAATTACACAGCCAGAGTCGGATGAAAGATTAGCGTAACTGCAGACGAAATGAGTATGTCAGAAAAAACTAACCTCAGTCCAACTGTATTCTGTGAATACCCATAAACATACTGTTTATTTAAAGAGAAATGGATTCACTTTCAAAGTGAAACTATTCAAGCCTTGAGGTCTTTGAGTTCAGAACTTGTAGGAAGTAGCTGGATTTGTCAATCTTACACTGTGCCACTAAAGGGGAGGTGACAAGCTGTGAAGAGATTTTTGGTTTTTTGATTAATGCATCTTCAGTATAGTTGTTATTCTGTTCTTATGCTTTGTACAGCATGCAATAAAACACTAGAATAGGTGAAACAGCCATCTCCACATGAAAATCTCATTTCCACATTGAATTTGTTCAGTATGGGCTGCGTTCAGTCAATGTACAAAATGTTAAAGGTTGAAATATGAGTTTTGGCATCAGTGTATACACAGTTTGAGTTCAATCCCTGATGTGGAGGAAATGGACAATCTTATCTAATGATTCTTTGACAGTTTGTGTAAAAGATGAGTGTTTGGAAAGCTGGTTGTGGATGGAATTATGGGGCCATTTTGTAGACAGATATATTTAAAAGATGATAGAATTACAGTTGGGGAATACCAGTTTATATCACAATCTCTGGGATATAGATAACATTTTGCTCATCTGTATATACATGGATGCTTGACATTTTTCTGTTTTTTTTTTTTAAACTGTTGTTGGTTTGTCATGTATGTTTAAGAGATATGAAAACAATTATTTTCATTATTTTTTACCAGTAGAGGAAACCTTCCGAATATTCTGAAATATCAACAGATATTTTCTGATAAACTTGTTGCAATGCATCTGAGCCACGACTACTAAGTTGTGTTATTTTCTTTGAATATAAACCCTGTCTGATGGTTGTTAGGTTTAGGTTTGCTTTATAACTTCAGACCTTTGGAAATACCGACTTTCCTTTTTTCTTGTGTCCATGTATTAGAACTAAATCTATGAACTTCTTTTAGATTACAACATTTAATAGCAAAAAAAGTATTTTTAATTATGGGATATTTTATCCAGAGAATTATTTTGTTAATAAATTTGGAAAAGAATGATAAAGCTTTATTTAAATAAAATAAGAAAAAATGTATTTCATATCAGGGGTGTATCGGCCAATGATGAAGATATTGAACTTATAAACCTTTTTAATTAGCTGTAAACTTGCATTCCTAACAAATATGCTACTGTATATGTTAATACAACTGTAGGTAAATGTTTTGGTGCTTTGAATTCTATATCCAGGCCATATTGTATCATCATTACCATTCAAAACAAAAAAGCCAAAATTGTTACTGCTGTTATCACAGGTTTTCTTTCGATAGTTTTCTGTTTGTGCTTATGATGCAAAAGCAGTCATCACAACACTCGTGACAACTCCAAAATTCAGATATGTAGCAATGTATGTTTTTTCTTCCTGTTTCTTGACACTGCAGTAACTACATTTGCGGTATCACCTAGTGTTACCCATAGTGAAGCTGACCAGCTTACCTGCAGTTGAAATCTTATTACAAAACAATAGATCAATGAGGGTAATCTGTTATCTTTGTCATAGTTAATTTACCTCAACCAAGCCTTGGACTGTTTTAATGTACAAGCTTCTTTACAACAGTCATATCACTAACTAAAAAAAAGACATTAAAACTAAGACACTACATAGAATAATTTTATTGTTTCCTTTGTTGTAACTGGAGTATCATGATACATCACTATTTTCTTGTATTTTTATTGACACTAAATTAGTCTGTATTGTTGAAGCACAGTCTGTTTTTGCCAAAGGGTTTCTGATGTATACCCAGCTAGCAGTTTTACATCATAAGAATGTTGCCATAACGTTTCTATTAAGTAACAAAAGCATTAAAAATGTTATTTTGAAAGTTTTAGAAACGTTCAAAACGTCCAGTTTTTTAAATGTTGTATTAATGTTAATGCTTGGTTATAAGAACATTATTCAACCTTTTTTGAAATTCTGTAATGTTTTAAAAACATTCCACTAACTACTTAAGAATAATGTTTTTGGTGCGTATTATATATAACGTTACAAAAGCGTTCTACTAATGTTACTCCAAGACCTTTTAGAGAATGTTAGCCAGCTTACTGAGAACGTTTCCTGTTAGCTGGGTACTGGTGTGAGGTAAATAAAAATGACAAGTTAATTGATGAATAAATAAAATGCTAAAGTAAACCATCTTATATTCAGTTACAATAACCAGGAAACAAATCTCACTCAACATACATGTTCCATTTCAAGAGATTTGAACCCATTTTGTATTTTTGTATAAACTTGTACATATGAAATTTCTAAAGTGAAAAATACACAAATGTTTCATTTTGTAAAATGTTTTGAAAGTTTACATCAATACCAAGCCTTTGTATATTTCGGAGCTGTGCAACACTCTCAGTCCTGTATTTATTTTATAGTAAACATCGTGGGAACTCCATTGTAAATTTGAACCATTTTTGCCAGCTCAAGCGGCTGCTTATTTTAAATGTGCATAAGACAGAAAGACAATAAATGTGACTGCATTGAGACTCTTTGTTCCTGACTTGATTTCGTCAACTGATGACGTCAGAGAAATTGTTCTATTTTTAGTAAAAGGGAAATGTTTTGATGGTCTGCAGTTATTAGATCAGTATGTTTTTTGGCCAGCAGGTGGCAGTGTTGTAAACCTTTAAACTAATGGTGGCATAATGTCTCTCAAGAGACTTGCATGATATTTTATCTAATTCAATGATATTCAAACCTTTTCAAGTGTGTTTTGGGTGTCCAAAAGTGTATAAATACTTGCCCAGATACCAATTTTATGTTTTAAGAACGTTTTCCTAACGTTTCAATTAAAAACGTTCTAAATATTATTTTGAGCTCTACAAAGTTGTAGGAGCGTTTTTAGACGTTGTACAAACGTTTCTGTTTTATTATACGACCGTTATTTAACCTTTTTTAAAGTTCCACCTAAGAATAACGTTTTGGATAGCTAATATATATAACGTTCTACTAATGTTACTGCAAGAGCTTTTTATTAACTTTGAAAGAACTTTCAGAGAACGTTAGCCAACGTTCGGAAATGTTAGTATGTCTCATACCAAGATGCACAACATTTAATTTTCACTTGCAGTCAAACTGGCTGGTTAATGGATATTAATATTCAACCAGAATCATTGTGTAAAACAAGCCAGTATGCAAAAAAATCTAACAGCTCCAGAATTCATCTGATCTGAACTGACAGACACCTTTTTATATTTAGACTTCAATAACCACCGAGCATGACTAATTTCAACTAAACATCTTAAAATAGCTCAACAACAGAAGATCTGCATCCATCTGTCAGTCTTGCTGAGTGAGATGTCAGAGAGACAAATGAACAAAGCAGACTGTGAGACTTCTGAACTCATGAGAGACAGACAGGAGCCATTGATGGGTCATTAAGCTCCAGATGAGATATGGTTGAAGGGTGTTAGTCAGAACCGAACCCTCTGGTCTCAGAGGTTAACACACACTGGTTAAGAAGGTCATGCCAGTCTTTGAGCCTCAATGTGGAACAATAAACTCATTCAGCCGCTGGAGATCAGAGCAACAGACCACCATCACATAGTCGCTTGTCCTGTATGACACTCACAAAATACAGAAACTTAAAAGAAACTTTAACTTTAAGATCACTTTCAGAGATGCTTTATTAAACAAAACAAATGTTACATTCACATTTCCACTTATGAAATGCATCCCAGCTAACAGTTTAGGTTGTGAGAACGTTTCCCTAACGTTTCCATTAAGTAACAAAAACGATTAAGTTGTTATTTTAAGTTCTACACCCGTTCAAAGCCGTCCAGTTTTTTAGACGTTGTATTAACGTTATTTTTTGGCTAAGAACGTTACTCAAACTTTTTAGTTCTGCATTTTTAAACACGGTCCACTAAAACCTTAAGAATAATTTTTGATATATATGAAATACAAAGTAAATACATTTTCTATTAACGTTACTGCAAGAACGTTTTCTTAACTTGCAAGGAACGTCTAGAGAACGTTAGCCTATGGAATAAAATAGCTGCATTCGACTTTTGAACTATTTCACATTTTGATAATATTTATTAATTTTGCAGACGCCAAAGCGACTTAAAATGAAGGCGCATTTAATATTTTGGCTTAGCAGTCAACAACAATCCACAAAGCCACGTTTATAACTAGTAATATAAGTACTAGACTAACTTAATCTCGAGGTTTATTCAGATAACTAGAGCAGCACAGAAGGGGCGCAGTTCTCCAGTTTAATTCTCTCATCAGTCACAGATCTGCAGCTAAACGAGCTGTACATGAAGGACTTTATTTAAACGTTTTCATTGTAAAATAAAAATAAAGTAACAGAAGGTGAATGGATTAAAACTGCACAACTGAAGAAGGTAAGAGTGAGTGTTTCTGTTCGACACGTTACGTTTTTTAGACGTTTCTTATGTCATTAAAAACAATCAGACAAGATGTCACTAACAAGTATGTGCGAATAAAAACAATGTCGAATGTTTAACATCGGGATTAAACCCTTAAAAAGACTGTCTATATAATAAATGTTAGGTTTTTTTCTGAAATGTGTTTGATAGCTTCCAATAACGTTTTTTTTAGCAGTTATATTAATAACATTAAAAGTTTACATACACAACAGACGCAAATCTTATCAATTATTTTACTTGCCGGTCAGTTTTCTCATTGGACCTCAATGCATCGATACATTCTTTCGATGTTTTGTCTGCTTATTAGAATAAGATTCAATGCACAACAGTCAGTGAATGAATTTACTTTAAATTCTACTATTATACATTATTTAAAGTTAATAATCTACTATTACTTTAAATAATAGTGTATATAAAATACATTATAGGCTATATATCAGACATACGTTACCTTCATGTGGTCATACATGACCAGAAAGAAATTATAGTCTCTATATATCCTCAAAGAATTTTGAAATAAGGAACAAACTAAAATAAGGAAAATCTGTGCATTTGGTCAAACCACAGAACGCAACGCGTGACATAATGTGAGTTAATACATGATAATTTGTTGGTGAAATGTGCTAATATTCATACAAGTACGAGCTACAGTTAAGCTGGGCATTTTTCTTTTGAACGCAGCACAGATGGGCTATTTATTCCTGCGGTTTGTGTAAAGAGACTTATGGTTGTACTGGGTTTGTGTTTGACTGAGGCAGAACTGTATGGAAGCCATTATGACAGGAACACTGGAATTTACTGTAGCTGTTTATCCACAAACATATGGACAAGAAAGCTTTCAAAGGACCAACAGCCTCTGCATACAAATATACCATGAATCTCCTGTACTCATGTAAATACAAATGATTTTCTACAACTGAAGGACCATTTTTTACTTAAGTCCTTATGAAGTTACAATGGATCATTTCACTTGGCACATGGAGACCATTATGTTCTAAATATAAAGTTGTTTAACTCTGCTTTGGTTTGGCAGCGGGATCACTGTTGCAGCTGAAGTGTTCTCCACAAGATCTGAATGTTCCACCATGTCCACTCTTCTGTTTTTGTGTTCATTGGCTGAGGAACAAAAATCGAACTTCTTCACACACTTGCATGTCACATTTTGAAATCAATCGTAGTGCTTCAGTCCAACAGATTGAAAAACAAGAATAAAACAGACGAACTACTGGGTTCCTGAAGTCTGACACCAAATCTCTTTCTTTTAAATCTAAGATATATCACTAGTGCTCTCAGAGGTTTGGATCTGTATACATCTGAGTAACATACAGGCTTGCGATCTCCCAGCCAACAGGGAATGTTCTCAGAACGTTGTCTAATGTTCTGTAATTCTCTACATAACATTAACATTAATATAATGTTTTTAAAATTCTGAAAACATTTAAAATAACGTTTATTGTTTTTGTTACTTAATGAAAACATTAGAGAAACATTCCTACAACCTTAAATTGTTAGCTGCGCTGCCATCTTGCTTAATCTACTTTTTTGAGTTATCTACAGTGCTTCAGTTCTAACACTGAAAATGAAGAAAGTATTTCTCTCATGTGACAGAACTGTCAGGAATTGTCAGAAAAGCACTCGAGACTTTAGTTTGAAAGATTCTCATCATGCAGATTCTTTGTATTGCAATTTAACCCAAAGCAGTTTTTGCATCTGTTCAGTGTTAGTCATTTATATTAGCGCTAACCAGAAACTTCTGTGCATTAAATTTCCCCAAAAACTATTGACTGCCCAGGACCATCCTGAAACCTCCGCTAAGAGATACTGACATAGTTCCCAAAACAATAATAATTTCTCCCTGATGTTTGGTTATGAACAGCCTATTGCTTGCGTGTGGTTCTATTTTACATCTGTAACTGTTGCCTGCTTATAACAGATATTTAAACTTTTATGTAGCGTCAGTCAAATGTTTTATTTTAAACAGGCATCAACCACATGCATACTGCATATAAACAATATAAAACAGACAGTCAGAAGAGACAGTGTTGTGTTAGAAGGATTGTGTTACAGTACTCAGAATGTTTACAGTATTTTCTCTTGATGACATTAAGAACTCATTACATTAATATTTCGGACATGTTTATGTTTCTGACATTTCTAAAGTTCTGGCTTTGCAGTTTAACCACTCGGTCATTACGGTCAGCGACTGACCTTTAAACTTTTACTGCTAAAAAAAAATCCCAGTTTGTTTATTTTAAGTTCCTGGCCGGCATTTTAATGGATTTTGGGCTTGTGGTGAGAGGAAATTGGAGTTTTATATTATCAGAATTATGTTTGTTTTAAACAGATACTCAGAGTAATGGATTCATACTTCAAACAAAAAATACACATTTTTAAAACTAATACATGTTTTTCAATGATACAATGATAAGTCAGGCACTTTTGAACAAAGCAGAGGTTTAAAATATGCTGTTCAGGTTACACATTTAGAGACAAAGTGTTCATTCTGTAGGTTCTAGATATTTGATGCATTAAGACTTTTTGCTTTTTTTAACTAAATTTTACGGGGTTTTGACAGTATAGAGGTGTAAATAAAAATTCAATGCAGTTTTTTTATTATAAGTTCATGAAAGCTGCATTCATAACAGTTATAAATTACTGGCAATGAATGTAGAATGTAAAGGTGGAGTTCATAATATATCATTGATCCAGTCACAGTGGTTTACAGCTCACTAAACTGGAAGTCTTAAGTTGCTTTACTGTATGTATTTATATACAGTACTTACAGAATTGCTTCAAACTTTTGGAAGCTCAGATCTGATTGTATTTACCTCCCTACAGATCACTTTTTACTTTTCCAATTAAATTGTTTCCTCAAGCTTAAACATCAAGCGCTTTATGCTGTGACCACAAATTGTTTCTCGGTACCATTTATGGTTTTTGTGCGTGCTAAAAGGATTCGCTGTTTATTATAGATGAACTGTCTGCCCTGCTTTTCCTCAAGGAGAGTCAACATGGGAGACATTATACTATAAGAAACGTTTTCGCTCAGTGAAGCCAATTACTTTGTTGTTGTCCTTTTTAGATATCATGTAAATGAAAAGCAGCATCCATTGATTATTTTGTTTAAATTGTGGTATAAAGAGACATTTGAAAGTTTCTCAGAGAGGACAAATTAGTCATCCATCAACAAGAAACACAAAGACATTGTTTTGATGTCAATTTTTTCTTCCCCCACCAGGAAGAGCAGAACTTTCAACCACAGATACGGTTTTTAAGTTTGCTGTCTCTCTGCTGTTAAGTGGAGACCTCAGGAACATAGAGGAGTCAGTGATGGAGAACCTTCAAACAGCAGATGTGAAAATGTATCTGTCTACACAGGCCAACGCAGAAAAACCTGATGGAGATGGTGCCTGGACTAACGACAATGCCTCGGACTCTTCTAAGATCAATTCCAATGAACAAATTCAATCATCAGATTGTGTTTTGGAAACTTCACCTGAGTACAGACCTACAGAACACTCAGTAGACCTTGACCTCAAAACCTTGCTCTCCACATCTTTGTGTCAGTATGTCTGTCCTGTAAATAGTTCTTTTTTGCTTCCAGTGCATCTTCAGCTAGCCGGGGGTATGCCTCTTCTGGTTAGTGAGACAGGGCTACACCCCTTCATCATGCCTTCATCTGCAAACACCACCTCCATGCCCCTGGACTTAGAGCAGCAACATTTGAACTCCCAGTTTCCACCTTCTTTGCACTCCTGCCCATTAGCCAACATTCACACAAACATCTCACCAGAAAACTTGCTTTTAAATCAACCTCAGCTTGCTAACCTTGGACTAGATGTTTCAGTTCCTACATTTCAAAACTCTGGAATCAGCACATCTCCACGAGATCAGAACCTCCTGCTTCACGTTCCATCACAACCACAGTCCACAAGTTCACCAGTGACCTCACTGCTCCCTCCAGCCACCCTGTTGGTCCCCTATCCAATTGTGGTGCCTTTACCAGTTCCATTACCCATCCCAATCCCAATCCAAATTTCCCAGAATCCAGTTTACACTAAAACCACCAGAACTGGCTCTATGATAAACAAAAGCACCCAGACTTCAACTTCAGACTCTCCTACAATCTCATGCTGTGCCAAAAATAAATACTACTCTATTTCACCACAAACCCCTCAAGACGAGGCCCTTGACCTATCCACTAAGACGACCCAAACTCAAACCAGATGGGAACGTCTGTTATCTGCTTCAACAAACTCAGCACTGGACCTTTCAGTGGTAAGATCAAATATTAGGTGACCACACTTATGGCATAACCTGAAATTCTGTAAAAATTCAACAAATTAATTGTTTTTCTACATTTTTCAGGCAGTAAAGTACATGCAAAGCCCGGAGCCTACAGAAATAAAAGCCCAAGCATCCCACAGACAAAGCACTCAATACAAACGGTCAAATGAAGGCAATGAAAACAACATCACGCATTCAAAGTCTGAGGCTTATAATGGACGGATTGTGAGCTCAAGTCAAACAGTCAAAGTCATTGTGTCGGCCACAGAGACCATTCCTGCCAATCAAAGATGTTTCTCCAGGGTTCATATGATAAACTCAGGCATGAATTCACACAGTGACAATGAAGATTCATCACAGCAGAGCTTTGGAAGACCGTCCAAACGTTGCACTCTTTACAATGAACCACACAGACAGGTTTTCGAAGACAGGCTCGTCCATTTAAAGAGACATAGCTCACAAAACATTCATGAAGACACTGTGAAGAAACATCTGGCTTCCTTTCTGCCTGGCAAATATCTGTAAATGAAATCTGTTTGTTATTGCTTTGTTGAAGGATGTGTTGAACGAGTTAACGGTCACAAATTATTTCCAACACGTTTTGTTCATTTGCGATTTGAAACCGAATATAATGGCCGAGTTTCTTTTAAGCAAAACAGAAATCTGACAGAATTGTGCAGCTCCACAAAATAAGAAAGTTGCGAAAACGACAACTTTATAAATGCAATTATTTATTCAATGGTAGAAAATTGCTCACATAAGCAAATACAAAATATTCAACCTGAGTATAAGAGGAAAGTAAATACAGTGTTTCTAAAAGGAGCTAAAAACAAATGGATATAAATGTGTAACAAAAAATGTTCCATCCCCACAGTAACAAAATCAATGAATGTTTATATCAATTTTACAAACTGGCTTAATTGTGCTCAAACGGGCAGTTTCTACCTATTAAATTAAACAAACGCACTAAATGATACAACACTGAACCAAAAAGGTACATTTATATGATACACAAATAAAATGAACAACATACACAGCTGGAATTGCTGCACGCTTAGAACATTGTTCTCATTCTTTTTTAACATACACACGTTTGACCATATGTCCGTTTCACTGTAAAAAATGTTTATTTTAGAGAGAAAAGGCTGGTTTACCAAAACATGAACACATGAAATGAAATGTCCTGAGCACGTATCAGCTTGAGAGACAAACAGCAATGGTAAGGAAATGGGTTCCTTTCAAACCAAAACAAAACCGTTTTCGGCTCATATCGCTTAAAAACAAACATTTTATTTTGTGACTATGAAACAGTAGCACATTTTGAATTGATATGATTGTATTTCAAGTCCAGTGCCCCCCACAGAAAGCAAAACTCGTTAAATTAAACAGTTAAATGGTGAACAACAGAATTTGATTAAACAGCACCAAACACTAGTACCCTTAAATTTCATTACATCTCCGTCAGATGTAACATAGAATTAAACGCAGTGAGCATTTGTGAAGTCGTCTGTGCGTGTGGACAGTACCAGAACACAACTTATAAACAACACAGTGAAATCCTTTGGGATTCAGCTTTCAGTCAAACAGTCTGTTGATAAGCTGAGGTACTAAAGTCTGTAGCCGGCAGTTGTTTAACACTGTCTTTGTGTCTGAGATGAGATTCAGTGATTATTCTTAAAGCTTAAAGTTCGTCCAAGCCAAATTAGACCAATCAGATCTGATTATGCTAACGTTGCATTTGTTTTTTGCCACAAAAATGAAACAAAACATGTATTTCCCTGTATTTTTACTGTATTCACCTACAGCAGTGACTACAGGTGAAGTGAGTCACCAAAGCTGGACAATGGATGCTGGTAATATCCATATAGTTTAAGTAAAGCCTCTGATATCAGCTAACACTAACTGAACCTGCGCTCTGCTTTACTGCCCCCTGGTGGAGACTGTGAATATTGGCCAGGAAGTTGCAACAACTATTTAGCCTGTTTGAGTCTCTCAATGTGGTGGCAGAGTTTGAGGGCCGGCCCGAGTTTCAGCCCCATGTACTTCATAATCATGTCACTCCGTAACAGCATCAAGGCCTTGCCATCGATCTCCTGAGGAAGAGCAAAACTTTAATTACAAACATGAGAAACAAAAAAAAAACATTCAGTAGAAAAAAATCCCTTTAAAAGCTTAAAAGGATAGTTCTCCCAAAAATAACAACTCTTCCATCATTTACTCAATCTCACTTTATTCCAAACCTGTACGTCTTTTTTCTTCAGAGGAACACAAAATACACAAACGTATGTTGGTACCCAAACAACGACACTCATTTACTTCCATTATATAAACACAAAACCACGCAGACATTTCTCAAAATATCTTCTTCTGTGTTTCACAGAAAAATAAAGTCATACGTTTGGAATGACATGAAGGTAAATAAATGATGGAAAATTTTTAATTTTTGGTAACTATTCCTTTGACTTATTGCTCTATCGTTCTAGTAAAAACAAATTATGAAATTAAATATGTACTTCATTTTATTGTTAAATTCCTTTCAACATTTAAGTTTTAAATAGAGTCTGGATAGTGAATGTTATGAGAGAGGGATGATTTGTATCTTACATGTTTTCTGAAGAGTTCTGCGTGTGGGCCCAGTGCCTGAGGGTCCGCATCACGCACAAACTGCATCACTTCCTCTATACTCCACGATGACGGACTCTTATTGGACGATCTGGAGGGATCTCTCTCTGCTGATTGGTGATCTGGACCCGTGGTTGAGCTAGCAGCTACAGAAAATAAACAAAATACAAATCAATAAAATACAAATGATGGCAAAGCAATAACACAAAACAAACATTTAAAATCAACCACAGGCTGTAACTTTAATAAGCAAATATCAAGACAAAAGTTATGGATAGTAAATATGTATGATTCTTCCACTAGGGGGCACTGTGACCATGATGTATAAATGCGTGGCTTTGTTCCTACCTACTGCTTAAAGTAACTTGCTATTTATTTAATGCTGCACAGTATATATTGCATATTGCCTATTTTTTAAATAGCATGATAAATAATACACATCGTGTAAACAAACATTTTAAATAGTAGCATTACTACATAGCTGTCACAAACTCACACAGGAGTTTAAACTTTAGGGAACAACCCTACAATACTTACAAATTGATTAATTAAAACATATACAGTTCACAACCTCTAAACTGTTCAAACAGAACCTGTGCCCTAGACCTCAGTACTTTAGTTCATATAACATTCACTAAACGTTGTACATTTAATTCAGTTAGTGGTGCTGCGCTGTCTTGGAAATAAAAAATATTTTGCATTTTAATTAATTCTGTGTAACCACATTGGGCAGTCAAGAAAAACTATGTAAGAAAAATGTAAAGAAAGATAACTACAGTTTAAAGAGAGATACCAACTGCAGTTGTAAGTTCTTGGTTACTCAACAAGTACACAACAGTGTAAACTGCACATTTTGAGAAATGCATCACTGAGTTTTACATTTTGAGTTTTGAAATGTACAGAAATTTGCAAACTATACAGTTACTATACAAATGTAGAAATAGTAAGTAGTTGGATTATAACATAATCCAAATCTTAAAGTAAAACTTCAGAGTCAGATGCCAAAACAGGTTAAATGTTGTGGCTTCTATGAGGAATTGCACTATAATGAAAATGACTCGTTCTGTAATCGGCAAGTAATTAAATCCAGGTTCATCGTCTCCGCGTGGCTCCAGCTGACGGATATTTTGGGAAATTAAATGTGCTCATTAAGTATCTGTAAATGGAAGCGCTGATCCAGGATCAGTCCCGTTTCATGCCTGTTTTTGTCCCAGTCGCTTCAACTGATCTCAGAACAGCACTCCCACTCTCAGATGCTTTTAAATAAATTTGGCCCTGGAGCTGCTAACAGCCTTTAATCCGTATCAAAGCCTATTGTGCCACTTGACATTTGACTAGAGAAAATACATCTGCTCCTCAAACACACGCTCTGTGTGGAACTGATATGGCTGTTTATCCCAGAGTAGAAATAGATTTGAGTCTCTGAAGAGCTTCCAGACTGAATGAACAAGTCAAGTATTAAAACATCCGGCTTTCAGGACTCAAACACAGCATAAAACAATATAAGTTCAAACCCCATAAAAAAAACAAAAATCAAGTCAAAATTTACTTGCACTTCATAATCACTTTTTTTAGTCCTTCACATACATTCTATAACAATTTCAAAGTCATTTTAAAGTCAAAACATAACCAGAATGGCTCTTTGCGAACATTGCTCTGTTGGTCTGAACATACCGACTAGCCGCATCGTAAAACTAACTCAACCAATGGTGTGAATTTGGGGCGGGGCTATCTGTGTGTCCAACCAATAGCAGATGTGTTTAGACACACGTTTGAAAGCAGTGATTATTTTATTTGCATGTATTTTATTTGGTGTAAACTGTCACATTACATTCAAAAGTAAAGTTTAGGTCAAGAGAATTAATGAATGATTTTATAAATATGCCTCTTCACCTGATGCTACTTATGAAGGTTTTATAAAGTGTTGTTACCCATAAATGATTGAACTTGACCTGTTTAAAAAATTCAGACTTGTCACTCTTTAACAAGCAGTCTTAAATATCATTAACAGCGTGTGTGAAGGTGTTTATACAAAGCTTTCTTACATAGCCTACCTTCCACACGTCTGTGTGTGCGTGCGGGGCCCAGATCGGACGGATTGGAGGGGAGTCTGCGCACTGGTGGGGGATGAGATGAGTAGTGTGGGCTGCTGCCGGCCGGGGTGTGATATTCAGTCGGGCTGCGCAGCGCAGGGGCCCGTGGGGCCACAGAATTAGAGGTGGAGTCCATAGACTCCTCTGAGAACTGCTGAGCTGTGGTCGCACCGTTTTCAGCATGTGTGACGGTCTCTGTTGCAAAGAGCAGCGAAGTACATACTTTAGATTACAAAGTACATACTAGATAGATATCATTGACTATTATGTGCTTATTTGACAATTGCAACAGTCTGGAAAGATGACCGATATAAAGTACACAATACTCAAAGGTGCATAAAGAAAGAAAAGGTTATAGATTTTATCTAGACAATGAACTTCAAGCTAGAGACATGTCTACACACACACACCGCCAGTATTAAACAAAAACATAAACCCACGCTAAAGCAAACAGTAGGACAGGATTCCAGTGTTGTGTGTGAATATAACCACCGTAACAAGTAGAAACAAGTCTCTGATCAGAGCTTATAATCTGCCTCTAACACTCATATGTTAACTCCCGAGCAATTTTATATTGACGCCAACACAATTCTTAATAATGAACGTTTTATCTTCATTGTGTGACAATGAGACTTTAATGAGCACTGAAGACATTAACTTATTATTATGATAACAAACCACCCACACCGGAGTCTACAGTAAATTGGCAGGTCACTCTTACCCTTGTGAAAATCGGACACTTAATTAGTTAACAACATGGACAATTTAATTAGGAGACTGACTTATTATTAAGATTATGCGCAGTTGAAGGTTGTTAATGAGAGAATGGAATGAACCAATAGGATGTCTTCTTGTTTTTATTCGACCAATCGGACCTGACCTGGACCTGCCGCAGCTGGTGTGCACAGAACAATTCACTGGCAGATTCAGACATGTACAAACACTGAAGTGGTGAACGGGTCGTACCGTCTGAGGGAAGAGCTTCTGTTCTGTGTAGTTTAGGTGACAGAGCAGCTGTGTAGGTAGATGAATCTCTGTTGAATCTCCTCGTACCTCGTGCCACAGACATGGTTTCTGAGGTCTCCTCTTTTACTGCTAAAAATAGATTAGAAAAAAATGATATTTTGTAATGAAACACAGTCTTGTTATGAGCTCATACTGCTGTTACAACTGATGAATAGCTAAATATGAAACATTTAATTCATTTAATTCTTACAAAGTAAATTGTTAAAAAACTTTTCCAAAGTAAACTTTTACAAGGAAAATATTACAAGTGCTACAAAGTAAATTTGTGGCCAGAGATTTATAATGATTATGAATATTATTGATTAGACATAATGATAATTATGAGTGTGATGTCATTGTTTTACATCACAAACACACTGTACCTGACTTACTCCTGTCATAGGACGCGTGTGTGTTAGCGGTCAGCGGACTGAACGGTTGGCTGCTGAACAGGTTGTCACACTGCAGGTGTTGACACAACGTTTCTAGAAAACGCAAAACAAACGATGCACTGGAGGCCGTGGGCAGCTTGACATAGTGAATGCCTCCTTCTGAACGAACTGCAAAAGAAAAAAGTTTTTATGGACATCAAAAATACACCATGTGATGCTTGTTAAGTATTTGTGACAAAACAAGCTTTGTAATCAGAAGACAACATACGTTTCCTGTACTGTAAAAATTATTCAACAAATGTAATAAATATCTCACTGTTCGCTGTACCAAAACTGCCCCAACCCCCTACAAAGCTCATATATTTTTAAACAGCTTTTAGAAATTTGTGGTGGGGGGTTTGATCTGGCTAAATATGTGCCGATTAAGGGGCCAGTGCGTCGCGGCAGATGGCCCCCTAGTCCCGGCGTGGCCCCGCCCCCTGCACGCAGATAAATACAGACGCACATACACACAAGCACACTTCCCCAGGGAGCGTCCCAATCAAACGCTCCAAACCAGGTTACACACAGATGTCATCCCTTATTACTCGCAGTCTGATGACATCAGCTGTGCACACACAGACTTCTCTAAAAAACACACACACACTATTTTCAGCTCACACACACCCATGTTTTCACTTCTCTATTTATTAAACACACAAATATACTGATTGAAATACAACTCAGGATTACAATCACATGCGATGCATCCTTTAAAACAATTATGGGAGTGATTTTGACGACATACAGTCTTGAAAAAGGAATTTCAAACTCTTATTAGTTGTAAAAATGTCCCAGGAGGATCTGATCCTTCAACTTTGCACTTTGACCTTTTCTAAATACATTTAAATGGGAATTACAAACATCATAACTTATAAAAACAGAGAAACTGAGGCAAACTAACGTACACAAAAATCATACAGATACTGGGAGGAGATTTAGACTGACCTCTGATGATCTCTCCTCCGTCAGATTGTGACTGCAGGAAACTGAACAGAGCTTTGGGCTGAAACGCGCAGTCCACGCAGGCTTGGACCGCATGCTGCAGAACCGTGTTTACCGGGCCCGGGCCAAAATGATCTGGCAGCTGTAACAGCAGCTTGCGGTCCAGGTGTGGCCCAGAATCTCCGTGTTTATTCACATAAACACAGACTAAAGAGGGAAGATGGACAGTCAGGTGAAATAACAAAAAATATAAAAAATATCAGCAAATCATGCAGAATGACACGTTCAGTGGCCTCAAAACATGTTAAGACACATGTAAAACTGTATGTATGTTTTTTTATCATGTAAAAAACATTGAACCAGGAGGTACTTTTTAGATAAACTAAAAACATATATAATTTCACAGAAAACATTTCAAAGAATAAAAGTTGAATTATATAAAACAATTTAGGATGACAATTTAAGAGTTGAGACTTGTTAAACTTGGAACACAAACTCTTATGTCATGCAATACATTTGTCTGGACCTGAACCATTTGGAACGGACCAAGAACAAATTAGGTTGGTTAAAGGTTTTGAAAATGACGATAAGGTCCAGCATCATTTATTTGCATGTGCCATTTGCTTTAATAGTTTGTATTTTATGGAATGTAATGAACTTCATCCAACTGAGGTGATTTAAATGGCCACATACTTCATACGGTTACAGTATCGAGTGGAAAGTTATGATGTGTTTAAAGAAGCAGAGGAATGTCACATCAACCTGATGAACCACATTTCTGAGTAAACTGTCATCTGTTTATTACTGTAAGTGGAAAAACAGGCCACATCCAGCAAAAACGAAACTGATCAAACCTTAGAGCCAATCAGATTCTGAGATATTTCAATATTTATAATGACAATAAACTACTGTAAAAGAGAGAGAGAAATATGTCTGAAATCAGCTTGACAATTAAACTAAAAAGGGTTGAAATTCAAAATTAGAATTTAACAAATATTATACAGAGAATGAGTTGGAAATCCCTAAAATTATTGAAGCAATTAGAACCTAACTGGACAATTAAGTCAAAAAATCTGCTGCTCATTTGATTTTGGGATGAGATTGACCGTATGAAGTCTTGTGCTCTATTGAAAAGCAGTATCACAGGATAAACCCTACCGGTGGACACGACTCCAGAGTCTCGTGTCGTCTGCAGGCTGGACAGTCTGCCGTCCGACACAGAGGACAGAGTGGGGCTGGAAAATGAATGGGGCACCTTTGGTTTCCTCTGTGAAGGAGGAAGACAAAAGCAAGAGATAAAACACAAATAAGCGCTCACACAAACAACCACTAACCATCACAGCCTGCCCACATTTTAATCCTGGAAAGGGCTGATAACTACAAAGGGTTTAGCTTGACTGCAAGCGAGGAAAATCCAGCGTGTTTAACGTACCGTTCATGAGGAAGGATTTTAAAGGAGGTCCTAATGTATCATTTGAATAATTGCTCACAACATGTAACACACCCTCGAATCAAACTAAAGTGCATAATAATCAGTTACAATTTTCTTTGTTCCATTTTAATTCCATCATAATGGCTTTTGCCGGCATCAACCTCTTTAAAAATGTCAAATCCCTTTTGGTCTTGTCATATATCAGCCGTCCCCGAAAACCAGCCCACAAACTAAAAATAAGATACCCACACAAAACCATTGCAATATTAAAATCCCACTGCAGGCAAAATCTTGGTCTCTTTTGAAAACAGACACTTGATTATTAATGGTCCAAAAACTGAAAATCATAATTATAGAAATTATCCCTCGTTTACAGAAAACGAGGGAGAGAGAGTTATAAATATGTTCAACAGAGAGTAGCAATTATTTTCTCAACTCAAAATTATGGTTTAAAAAAAAAAATCAAAGAGCCATTTGGAAAAGAATATTGACTTCAGATTATTTCTGTAGCTTTGTGATCATAAATCTTGAGTCCTTGAGCTCTTAAGTGTTTTGGCTGTCAAGACTTTTTCAGAAAACACACATAAATGAACACAATTTTGGTCATCTGTTTTAAAGTGAATAAATATCCTTAAATGAATTCACTTCTAGTTAAACCTGTTAACTGACCCGTGTGACTACAAACAGGAAGCTGTACCTTGCTGCCGGGTTTGGGGCCTCTCTTTTTATAGGGTTTGGGCATCAGTTCTGCGTTTATGGGGTTCTTGGCTACATTAGACAGCGTTTGGCCGTTCTGCGACGTGGCGGCTGCAGCTGCCGCAGCTTCGGCCGCAGCCTTTAGCATGGCGATGGTTTGGCTCTTGGGTCTCCTGCCTCGGACCCCCTTGCGCACAGGCAGGGGGGGCAGGGGGTGCGGCAGGCGGTACGGGGACTGCATGGAACGTCTAGGTTTACCGGACTGGCACGATGCCGGAATGACAGTCTTTGGGAAAGTGACTAGAGAGGGAGAAAACAGATACTGTTAAGATTTGTGTGTGCAGATCTTAAATAAACAATACATATTAGTAACAATATTAGTTTTGCAATGCTGAATTAAATGTCTGAATTTTGCATGTATTTAATCTTCATAGAAAGTTCATTTAATGATGATGATGATACTGAAAATGTAACAAAGTATAAACAGGATTTCTTGGACATGTATCATGGTAATTCTGTGCCATTTATTTAGTAAGAAATAAAAGTATGACGGTACAGCCACAAGTTAGTTTGAAGACTGGTGTTTTTAATATTGTTACCCGGTTATTAATGAACTGCTAACTAATGCTTTAGAACACACAATAAAGTTCAATATCTATCAGGGTTATATAATACACCAGGATTAATGCATGCAAATACATTTTATATATATATATATATACACACACATTTACATTTTATGTAAATTAAACTGGGTTCCACTAAGGTGAGGGAGTCCGAGTGATTTTAAGAACTAGCTCAAACAGAAGAAAAGCCACAAAGGATCATTTTCTCTTTCAATCTGAACATTTAATGGCTCTGTGCTCTTCAAACTGCTAAATTCGTTCCCATTTTGCATTTTAGAAGCATCATGTTTCAGCCCTGAAAGCAGCACTGTTTGAAAACTGGGAGCCCAAAAATGGACTCATCCGGGGATCTTCTCCTGCATGGACTAAGAAGATGTTTCAGATATCCATTGTGCTTCTGAGGAGGTATGTGCTTTCCTGCACTCTATTGTTTGTGGGCCTCCCCCACCCCTCCAGCTCTCTAGCCAAATATCTCATTTCGGGGGCCAACAGGTAATCCTCATTAGAAGAGACTAAATCCTGTCCCCCACCTAGACTGTGTTTTCAAGCGATGGGACATTACAAACACGTCCTCATTTAGAAAAGCCTTTTCTACATTCTGCTTGTAATTCAGTTTTATTGTGTGTAAAGCAACAACCATTTTCCATGAATATTTCTGAGCATGCATGTTAATGTATTATTCATTTTGTTGCCGGCTCGTAATGTGGATGGTAATGCAGTGTGTATTTTACAGGGTCCGTATCTTATGATGTTGTTCTTCATCATTATAGCGCTTTGTATTTTTTAGAAAGTATTTTTAGGTAATGTCTGTGCATTAAGGGAAGGCAAATGTAATATTAGAGAGAAAAAAAGACCTGGAAAAGAATGATTATTATTCTTATTATTACTATTTTTTTCAGTGTGATACTTGATTTTGCAAGAACGTGTGAAAACGGCACAGGAAAAAATGCGATGGTTAGATTGCGTCTGGAGGTAAACGTTCATTGTAAATTCATCAAATGCATCCATGAAAGCATGCTAATAAAAAATTCATCCCCGTGTGCAGACCCTCCCTTACAATCCAAGCACTCATCTATCTCAAATACCTCATCATCATCTTCACCCCTCAAACTTAATGAAGTTT
>JAZGTK010004294.1:1572-24958 GCA_036877625.1 Ambastaia sidthimunki | reverse complement strand
AACGGGCCGGGTGTCCGTGTGGAACGGGCCGGGTGTCCGTGTGGAACGGGTCGGGTGTGCTTTGACTGAAGCACACAGGAATCTGTGGAGCATTTCCGGGTTAATATGGATCATCAGGCTGGCATCATACAGTTCATGTCTTCTGATGCAAATGTTACTCATTGTTACTATTACATAGGTTTAACATTAACAAAAATGGATATTTAGATCCACAGTAGCACTTTTACTAGTCGCCATAAACTCTGAAGCCCAGAGTATCTTTATGAAAGCAGTGAGAGGAGCATCAGCCGTATCTTCTGAAGTTACTTTGTGTTTTATTTCAGCTTCCGTGGAAGTCCCTGAGCAGCATCATTGAGTATTACTACATGTGGAAAACCACAGACAGATATGTCCAGCAGGTGAGCAGTTATGCCAGAAGACACTCTAGCTGTTTCCAGTGACTTTCATTTTGTGCTAATTCTTGATCATGTTTTCCAGAAACGATTAAAAGCAGCTGAAGCAGAAAGCAAACTGAAGCAAGTCTACATCCCCACATAGTAAGTGTGCACACTGCAGGAGCCCCCTACAACATGCACACTAATCAGATGTCATAAAATCCTCTCCTGTAATGGATTATAGTGTTAAATCCCATTTGCTTTTTGCCCTACAGCAACAAACCCAACCCTAACCAGATCTCCGTTAGCAACGGCAAGATCGGAGCTGTGAACGGAGCAGCGGGAACTGGCAGTTTCCACACGGCTGGAGGTGGCCGAGCATGCGAGAGCTGCTTTGGTGAGTGTAAGAGCATGTCACGCCTCTTGTCGTCCAATCAGATCAGTCCGAGCTCTAGCACTACAATCTGTGTGACCATTGATGGCTGCAGAGAGAGAATAAAGGATTTCAGTGTCCTCGTGCTCAACCCTTGTGACGTGTGTGTTTTCACAGCCGTACAGTCTCCGCAGTGGTACTCCTGGGGTCCTCCTAACATGCAATGTCGTCTGTGTGTGTCTTGTTGGATGTACTGGAAAAAGTATGGTGGCCTGAAGATGCCAAGCAGAGCTGAGGGTGCGGAGGATAAGACACCCCAAAGCCCATCACCCAATGTAAGTGATAAATGCTTTCAGAAGTATGGTGTGTTTGTGAAAAGAGGTTATCATGAAATCCTTTCACTAGTGGTGTAACAATATACCAATGCCACAGTTCAGTTCATATCCCGGTTTTGGAGCCATGGTTTGGTTCTGTTTGATGTGGATTCAGGATTCATGGCATGGCACCAGCAATGCTAACGAACACTAGATTCACTTTTAACTTCATAATAAAAATACTTTAGGACAGTAACTTTAGGACTAGTGTACAGGGGAATTCTCCTGTCAGAAGCTCATATGGGGATAAATGAATTTTGGGAGCGGAGCTTGTAGGAGTTATTGGTGAAAGACAACTGTACGGAAAAAGCACCAGACTGATGGCTAGCGAACAGACTGAGGGCGGCCAATGTGCCGTCTGAACTCTTGACCAGCTTATTTAAATGTTCTTCTTTATGACAGCCTTATTTTCTCATGTTTCCCTCCACAGGAGTCTCGATCTCGAGGACACGGTCCCCGTCAGTCTTCTCACATGGTTCCCATGAGGAACAGTGGCAGCCCCAAGTCCTCTATGAAGACCAAGCAGGCATTTCTGCTGCAGGCCACGCGCCTAACCAAACTGGCGCGTCACATGTGCCGTGACCTCATCAGGCTGCGCCGGGCCGCGCGCCGCCCCTTTGTGCCCATTAACTGTGGCGCCATAAAGGCGGAGTGTAAGAGCTCTTTAAATTCCTAACTTCAGCCTCGTGTGCAAACACTCACACACCCACAGTGCCCCGCCCTCTCTGACCACACCTCTCCACATCTCACTGTCATTCCTCCCCCTCATCTTCTTGTCCTGAACTGTTTTATTATTATTATAATTATTGTTATTATATTATTTGGGTTTTGTATTCTTCCCACCCCATTTCCAATAAAGACTGTCTGTCTGTAATTTGCGTTTCAATCATCTTTTCATTTCAGATTCACTTTTTTATACCTGTTGCTTAAGGCTTTTTGATTCATTAGGCTTTTTTGATTCATTAGGCTTTTTGATTCATTAGGCTTTTTGATTCATTAGGCTTTTTGATTCATTAGGCTTTTTTGATTCATTAGGCTTTTTGATTCATTTGTCTTTTTGGTTCATTAGGCTTTTTTGRTTCATTAGGCTTTTTTGRTTCATTAGGCTTTTYTGRTTCATTAGGCTTTTTTGATTCATTAGGCTTTTTGATTCATTAGGCTTTTTGATTCATTAGGGTTTTTAAGCACTTTTTAGCAGTCCTGTAAGTTTGATGAAGAGAATTTTATATGCACATGTTGCACACAGAGATACATTATCATATTGCTTTACCCCAAATTATAATTTCAGCCTTAAGTTTATCAAAACTTCTTTAACAGACATGCTTAAGTTATATTTTGGACACTGATGTATTAAATTGACTGGGGAGAATGCTTTGTTTAAATTAACAATTCCTTTCTCCATCTAAGAATGAAAACTTGTTTCAGTGTTGTGTCCTTTGTCTGCACTCATGTTGTTGTGTTTTTAAAATGACTTTCCTCTTGGCACTTCTAGGAGAGGGACATATTTTTATCAATATTAGGCATGTGTGAAAGGATTTAAACCGTGTTGTCTCAGGGTTGGAATGATGTAGTAGAGATTTCATAAGTAAAGAAAAAAAATTCTCTTCTTCATTTGATGTGTTTAAAGAGGTTTGTGAACAGTTGCCGGTGTAGATGTCAGTTTAGTTCATGACAATCACATAGTGTGAACTAGCATGTGATGTTTTTTTTTACATTTTCCTTTAGGTCATTTTATATATATATATATATATATATATATATATATAAAGTTTATTAGGAAATGATCACTTTCAAACTAATCAACAGAGATTGTGGTTGATGAATTACCTCTGACAGTCTGGAAGCTGGAAATTTTGCATCATTGTACAGTGTGTCCTCTGAAATGGATATGAGATGATGAAAGGTTTCATTTCTGAGAGCTCCTGTGAACTCTTTCTGTGTGTTTGAAAGGATGATGTCAGTTTCTTTCTGTTTCTAGAATGTATGAGCCAATTAACTGGGGAAGAAAAAAATGTCATCAGTTAGATGTGAAAACAGATTCAAAACAAAGTCGCCTGTTTTGGGACAAAAGTTTAAAATGTCCTGTTTTGAGAGTTTGATTATTAAATTGCAATTTGTCAAATGGTCAATGAAAAACTGGGAAGTTGGTCAATGGCAGCAGTTGATTAAGACATGAGGTCATGACAAGTGTAATGTAGGCCCTGAATTTCAGACAGGGGGGGGAGAAATGGCACTGGTGCACGAATCTCAAAGAGAAGGTCTGCACTGCGGTCTAGACACTGATTTGTAAATGCTGGTCTGTATTAAACCAAGCCAAGCAGCAGCTGTCAGATCTGATTAATGTGCGGAGGGCTTGAGAGAGTGAAATGATGTGAAACAGTGACTTTTTCCTCAGTTTTGCTCATACATCACAAACTCAGCATTTCTAATGATGCAACTTGCTATTGATTAGTCCACAGATTAGGTTACACATGGTAGCCAGGTTTTGTTCTGAGGGACTAAGGTGGACATTTTCTCTGATTTTACAGAGGTTTTTACAGGCACTTATTAATAGTTCAATTTTACAGGCAAAGTAAACACTCACAAGCTTTCACTTTGCATTGGCCTCTCCCATCATATGAATCCTCTGTTCTGTGCACCTCTGCCCCCACCAGACACAAATCTGTACGTCTCCCCATCTATAATACGATCCAGACATTCTGCGTCTGAAGCTGAAGGGGACATGGGTTCATGCTCTTTGATTTGTCTCTTATTTTGTGTGCATATCTTTTACACAAATAAAGCCATGGCTGAAACCATCTTTGGAGTCTTTGTTTCATGTGTCTGGTGTATGTGTCATTGTGTTGCACGCACACTTAAAGCTGACAGAGATGATGAGATGTCTGTCTCTGACAGCATGAGCGACTGTGATCATGTCATCATGATTGTTTTGATGTTTCTCAGTGAACGTGCTCATATTTGTGCCATGCTGACGTGTGTTCATGACAAGCTGCTGTGAATGCAACATTGCATTTGTTTTCCTCCTTCCAACCTCATTTAACATGCCGGCTAACCAGGTTACATTCTGCCTGTCAGAGACGTGTGCATGACATTCATGGAACAAATAAGTTTGCAGCATTAAAAATGTAAGACGTGATCAATACTGGAAAACCATTTCTTATGTTTGGTCGTTTTTACATGGAAACTGTGACATTTGACATGAAACAAAGCGTTCAATAAAAAGCACAAGGTGAAGAAATAACATCTGATTGTGCTAAAACATTGTTGGATATTTTCCAATTGGTTACACATAAATATCCACAGAACTGCTGGTTCAGCACTTTTCAGAAGAGGTTTCAAACAAACGGATTTAATGTCAGTAGATAATGCGTCAGTCAGTTCTGTTTCTTCCACGTTGGCCGTGTTGCTGAACCGGCAGTTAATTGAATTGTATCTGCACATCTTCTAGAGAGTTTCTGTAGCTTTGTCAAGACAATAAGAACTTCCTACAGAAAATGTCTGAAACTGCTTTCAGCCCCTCCTGAGTTTAAATGACTGTTCAAACGAACTGCAGAAATGATGGAAATCAGCGCAAAGAATAAGCAGTGAAGGAAGTGAAACTGGACTCCTGTGAGAAAATTCACCACAAGACGATGTACCTCAGCAGCATCCATCGATCAGATGTCTTCACTGTGCCTCGTGTGTGTGTGTAGGAATGGCTGTTTCCTGCTTTGTAGCTCATTGACTTGGCTCTGTCTTGTTTGTTTGTTTGTTCTGTACTGCTGGTTGATAAACAGATATGGTCCGAGTGTCAGAAGGCATGATGGGGCGACCTGTGAAGTCGAGATGCTCTCCAAGAAGCTCCCTGACCAGCATCCTGCAGTATCTCGGTGAGCCGTGCAGTATCAGAGCGACCCGATGTTCTCACGTCTCCCGTTGTAACTGATGCTACAGAGTGATCTTCTAATTTCCTGATGTTTCAGAGTCCCGGCCAGCACTTCATCTTCATCGACCTCAGCGCACCCCCGGCCTTCAGGTGCAGCCCCCGCGCCGACTGCTTTCCTCTCTTCCCAGCCACGGGCCGCTCGGCATGCTGGGTAAACGGAGCTATCAGCATCACAGCAGGGTGGAGTCCACAGAGAGGCGGGCTGATGTGCCAGGACAAGGTGCTTGTGCACTTACAGACATAAACTGTGAGATCCAAAGGTCTGACATCAAGCTGGAAATCTAGTTTAACCTTAAAATAAAGGCAAAAACACAAGTTAGAGAAAATGAATAAGAAATAGTTAAGAGATATATGCAATATACGTTATTGGGCAAATTTGTGACAACCAGCTTGTTAGCTTGTTTTTACAAAAGGTTTTATTTCTTGTTTTCATTACGGCATGCAAGATCATGCTCAGATAACTTCAGACACCTTTGGGGTCCACGACAGTTCAGGTGTATTTGCTCATTAAAGGAAAAGAGGGACAAACCAAATACTAAGACATGAAATTTGTTCTTAACTAAATCAGATTTTTTTGTACTGCACTATTCATATCCATGTTTAACGTTGATATTCTCAATGTATATTTGTGTTATAGAAAACCCAGGTCATATTGTGGGAGCCATTCTGGTGAGTATCAGAGATGTTCAGTCTCACTGCACCTCTGACAGTGATGCATCTGGAGTTTCCACTAGACTGAAAAACAAAAAGAGAGAAAGAGAAAAATACCATGATCTTCTAAAACACTGTGATGTAGTACAACAACCACAAAAATAGCTTACTGGATGTACAATTTCTTTTATATTTTCAACCTTCCAAATGTGACAGCTCATCAGCTCCAATGGCCTGATGGGATATCAGAGGGGTCAGAAGCTCTTATATGCGATTATTCACTTACTGTAATCTGACTACTTGTCTGACGTGCTGCTTTTTGCATGCTGGAGCAAGACATCACCTGTTCAAACCAGAGGCTTATTTTGTGCTTTCTGTGTTTCAGTCTGAACACGAGCCTTTCGCTGGCGTTCTGTCACGACTGAAGTCATGATGTCTCTCTCTTTCAGCAGCACAATGGAAGCAGCACAGGAAGTGCTAACCTTCGCACCAGCGGCCTAATGCTACGCAAAAGGCGACCCAACTGGATCGATGCACCAGACGACAGCTTCTTCCTGGTTTCCAGAGAGACGAGGTTTGCAAACCCACCTTGCTATCCTCAGACTCACACTTGTCACTTGCCTTGTCCACTTATTGAATTAACTTCACTGAGGCCCTTTCCTGGAGCATTTAATATAGAACAGCAGGGTGGACATACAGATCAAAAAGCTCTTGTCTTGTTCCTTCATGATTTTCTCCTGTGATATGATACAACTGATTAGCTTTTGATTGAAACTTCATGTAAGAGTGACTGATTTTAGTGACAGTATAATTACTGCATTGGTCAAATCCGGTCACAGTGACAAGTCAGAGATCTTAAACCAGACAATCTTCAATAACAAAGATCCTAACATTAATTAAACAGATGATCCCATTAATTTGGGGTGAAGTGGACCAAATTCTGTTTTTATTGCAATTAACATTGTATGCAGATTTAATCTAGAGTTTAGATTATTAATTATTAAATAATTGTTAATAGATTATTTTATATTATTATTAATTATTAATAGATTTATAGATTATTAATCTAGAGTTTTAATCTAGAAAGACTCCACAGGTAACTTAATAATATACATAAACACACGTTTTGATGGATTCCAGTGTTTTTGATTACTTTGGGGAGGGGAAACTGGACACATTTCGATGGATTCCAGTGTTTTTGATTACTTTGGGGAGGGGGAACTGGACACATTTCGATGGATTCCAGTGTTTTTGATTACTTTGGGGAGGGGAAACTGGACACATTTCGATGGATTCCAGTGTTTTTGATTACTTTGGGGAGGGGGAACTGGACACATTTCGATGGATTCTAGTGTTTTTGATTACTTTGGGGAGGGGAAACTGGACACATTTCGATGGATTCTAGTGTTTTTGATTACTTTGGGGAGGGGGAACTGGACACATTTCGATGGATTCCAGTGTTTTTGATTACTTTGGGGAGGGGGAACTGGACACATTTTGATAGATTCCAGTGTTTTTGATTACTTTCAAGTGACTGTTTGTTGTCTCATTTTGTTGCTGCAGCTGTTAGACACCTTCTCACGGTAAGACCGCATTCACCGTACACAAAGTCTAAACAACATTACCTGTGGAGTCTTGCAACAGGTATAAAATGTATGACTGAAACAGACACAGGATTAACCAATGCGCTGAAAATGCTCAAAATCGCCACCCCATTGGCTTTTGGTTTATAGCTCAAATTGCAGATGAAGTTATTGCTCTTATGTAGGTTAGAACACAGAGAATTTGCCCGTGTAACAAGAGGTTTAATGTTGTAAGTGAGTAAAGCTGAAAGTAAGAAAAATACTTCCATCAGTCACATCACGTCGGTCTGACGGATTTAGCGTTAGGTGTCCTTTCTTAACTTTCTGTTACATGACTTGAATGTTCTGACTCTGTCATTTTGTTTGTGGGTACTTTGTGAAAGAAGTGGTGAAACTTATTTGAAAATGTGTTCAACAAAATGTGGCTTTCTGATAATTACTCTGTGTGAACGTATTTTCAAGGGATAGTTCATCCCAAAATATAAAATTTCCCATTATTTGTGTCCATACATGGCGGTCAGTGGGTGCCATTGTTGTCTGGTTACCGTGTATTTCAAAATTTCTTCTTCAGTGTTTTTCAGAAGCAAAAAAAGTCATAAAGGTTGGGAATGACATGAGGGTGAGTAAATGATGAAAGAATTTTATTTTCTGGGTGAACTATCCCTGTAATATAGTGTGATTCCTAAAGTAAACACTGACACTGCAAAATACATTCTAGAATGTTCTGCCTTTGTTATCTGAGATCTTGTTCATAGTTGTGTTATTAGGTGCAGTCTGATATTACTCTCACTCAGTCTGCATGAACATAAGACCCGAGCAGTTCTTTCATTACTCTCATTGTTAGTGATGAGGACTAGATCATGATTTATGTCCTTTTCACTTTATTAAAAGCTCTTACATCTGCACTCTGTGCACACCAAACACGTCTGAACACACAATTCTTAGGTCTTTCTGTTGGTTTTACACTGCCATTCAGACATCGCAATTTACATTAAAAACCTCAAATAGTAGTTTCTTTTTATATTTTACAATCTAAAAAGTGTTATGAAAAAATGAAATAAGAACGGTCATGACATGAAATGCCTGAAAAGCGTTTAAGGTTGTGCAATCTGAGTGAAGACTGAAAATGAAAATGTGAAGATTAAAGCACGGCAGGACTTATCAAACACTAATGCTTCAGTTTTCATTAATGACACTTGTCACTCAAGTTGTGATACTGGTTGTAAATATAATTGATTAGACTTTTGAATGGCACTGTATATTAAATGTTTGTCTGTGTCCCTGATTCTCAGTTTCTGCTACACAAATTTACACCACATTTGTACAGTTTTTTGAGGAGATGAATTTGGCAATAGGTCTATTTTAAGGTTTGCAAACAGACTAAATTGTCATATCAAGATCCCAGAAACGTACAAAACAGAATAAAGCATGTTTGTTCTGCTTAAGAGGATTTTTGATTTGTCTAGAAAAACCCTAATCCTATTTTATCTTGAGTTAATCATTGATTATGTTTTTTTGTTTCTCTCAGGAAAGCCAGAAGGCTGCTTTCTCGTTCACAGTTGAGAAAAGCGTGTAGACAGCCCTGTGAGCAGATCAGCCTGCGCAGAGTCCCTGTACTGGCACCCCCCCACCCCAGTTTACGGATGCGAGGCCCCATCGTCATCCATGACTGACCCCCGTCTGCATTTCTCAGCCTGTTCTGTCACTTTGTCATTGGCTGCCTAATTCTGCCATGCACAAGCCTTTAAAAAGCGCTATTCCTTTTCCTCATTCTAGTGTTGTGTTCTTTCATTTTCCTCTTTCGGACAAAAGGCCTCAAGGCACACGATGCGTTACATTCAACACTTTCAGACACTTCTCAGTTGCTCCAGAAACTTCATTCTGATGACACAAGTGACCACATGACCTGAGTGTGTGAGAGAATATTAGTGAACTCTTTATCCTGTCAGTTTGCGCTGCATTATTTCTCTTCTGTGTGTGTCATGTGTATTCTGTAAGTCAGGACTGGACATCAATAATGAACGAGAGCATGTTTTACAGATTCTTTTAATGGAAGTCATGCCAGTATTTGCAACTGTTAAATATTCATTCAGAACTCATTATTAAAAACCTTTTGGATATTCTTAGTGACAGAAAATGACTGGCATGTTGAATTAAGAGAGGGACAAAGCAGCCATTTTTTGTACTTTCTCTTAACAGTATTTTAAATTTCATTATACAGGCTGTTTATATAGCACGTGACAGTGATACCAATAAGCTCAGTTGGATTTCTATGCCTCATACCGTTTTGTTGTGTTTCATTGTATGTCACAGATTTACTGAAATATGTCTAATAAAGAAACAGATTGTACGTCTGTGTAAAAACAAAGCAGTTCAGTGCATTTTTACTGTAAAGAGAAACATGTTTATTATATCCTAACATGGCAAAATGACAGTTTACAACATCATATCTCAACACTGTCCAAAATCAAGTCAATTTTACTATCAATTATAACAACAGTTATTGTTATTTCTGTGATAATGACAAATGTTTGTAAGCAACAGCTAGTTCTCAGGTGAATATTTATGTCTTTTTCTGGTCTTGGCACTCAGTTGAAACTGTGTCCGGCCCAGAGAATTGGCCTTTTTTTTGAGAGTGTCCCGGAACCAAGCATTACTGTGGCAGTAGATGACAGCATCCAGAACACTGTTCATGTACGACAGAGCTAAAGAGACATTGAGACTTAGCTGTAGGTATTCAGAGCAGGAAAACCTTTGAAGAATAATGCCTGAAATTACAGAAGGTAGGAAACAGAAAACAAACATGATCAGGAGAAACAGAAGCAATCTCACTGTTCGTTTCACCCTGCGATTTGTCTGAAGCTGGCGTCCATGGACGTGGGAAAAAACTCGCACAAAACAGAAGAGCATCAGTATGAACGCTATCACGGTTTCTGTCAGCTGTACTGAGTTGTATATCCTCATTCCTAATGACGGTGAGGTCCACGAGAGAAAACTGTGACATATGAGTTTGGAAGAGTTTTTATGTGTTTGAAGAATCAGGGTCAAAGCAGGTGGAAGGCGAATCAGTAAAATTCCCATCCAGACGCCACTAACAACCATCATTGCTTGTCTCACACTCAGTCGACAAATGCGGTGGTGTGGATGAAGAATCCTAAAGAATCGATCCACGGCTAACATTGACATGAAAGCTATGCTAGCCGAGTAGTTCACAGATATAATATAGAGGATGAAGCGACAAAAGGATTCACCAAATATCCAGTCCTCACCACGAAAGAGGTAATCTATGTGGAAAGGAAGTCCCAAGAGCAGCAGGAAATCAGCTATTACCAGACAGAGCAGGTATATGTTGCAGGCTTTCCATGGAGACCTAAAGAAAAAAATCCACAGAGCAAAAACATTCCCAGGCAGTCCTAAAGTAAACTCCAGAATGAGAACAGGCTTTAAGATGGAGGAAACAAGGTTCTGAGGTTCCATGCAGGAGGTGAGGTTACTCATGATGAATCTGAAAAACACAACCTTTGGTTATCATTAAGTCAAGTCTAAATGAAACAGATGAGAGAACTGTCCAGGGGGTTTCCCGGCCTTGACCTGAGCTCCAGATATTGAGAATGATGGCTGAATTATATTTCTTCTAATATTACTTATAATTATACAGATTTATGCTGTTACAAGTTTAGTTCTGTTCTGATGATCTAATGGTAAAATCTCTCAGATCTTTCCATTTATATTTTAGTGCAGCTCTGTCAAAAGATCATTAAAAATGTAATAATTTTAGACTTGCCAGATGATCGCGTGCCGAAGGAAGAAAGTTGCACTAAACTGTTGGGAAATGAACTCACTGCAGTCACTACAGGAACTCATTACACAATATCCGAGCAATGAAGTAACATCCGCGTTCAGCCACTCTAAGAACATGCGAAAACATGCCTGTATATTCTTCTTTCTATCAGCGAGGCAAACAAGTAACATCAGTAAAGAGTTTGTGTAGTTGTTATTGCGCAACCATTCAGCGCTCCAGTGGCGCAATCGGTTAGCGCGCGGTACTTATATAACAGTACAATGTGGGGCAATGCCGAGGTTGTGAGTTCGAGCCTCACCTGGAGCAGCGTTTTGTGCGAGCATAGTAACCGGTTAACTAAGAAAAAGTCAAGTAGCTCACAGTGTTGACTAACGCGGTTGTTGTTGAGTGTTGAAAGTGTGGACATACTGAAACACGTTTGCGCACCAGTGACGCCAGCAGGTGACGTCATCACTAACTCCTGCTAAGACCTTTTAAAACTGTGAGAGGCATTCATTCATCATGTTACAAACACGTTTATTTCTTATTAATCCAACATCTCTATTAAAAAAATAAACAATTCTCCGAGCTTTTATAAGAGCAAGCTCTCCGACCATTTAATTTGAAGCTAGTAAAAGCTTTTGATTTAGCAACAGTTTTTTGTTTTTCATAATACCTAACTTTATTAATAACTTAACTTAGGTATTTAATAATACCCAACTTTATTAATAACTTAACTTAGGTATTTAATAATACCTAACTTTATTAATAACTTAACTTAGGTATTTAATAATACCGAACCATAACTTTGAATTCCTTCATGTTTCACAACCTTGGAAAGCCTGGAGTCATGATTTGCAGTTATTCACCATCTTGAGACTTTGACTCAGACATGACCAGACACTGGCTCTTTCCCTACTGATGCTCTTCTGCTGAGTATCTATGTATATACTGTTGCCACTGTCATAACTGCATGAGCGCAGTATAGAGACAGACTACTAGTGACCACTTGGTGGTGCTGCCAAGCAGCCAATGATGTTCTTTCCTCAAAAGATTTAAACAGTGATTGAACACAGCAAAGGAACACCCACTACTGGTACCCATTCAGCTCCTAAGAAACACAACAGAAAGGCAATTGTTTTGCAGTGTCTGTGGTTTGTTAACTACAGTATAATGCGGACACAGCAGGCAGACCAACAGTTTGCTCTGTGTATCCACAGAAAGTATTGAAACAGAAGTGTTTCAGCTGAAAGACAACGCATCTATTGTGTTCTGCTTTCACTTGCACGTAAATGATGCTGCAACTGCAGTGTTATGCGTGTTTGTAGCTCAACTGGTAGAGAATTGCATTAGTAGCACAAAGGTTGTGGGTTCGACACTCGGGGAACACATGTACTGATAAACATGTATGTGCTGGGTAAACTTTAAGTCACTTTGGATAAAACGCGTTAATGTAATTAAAAATATTCCGCTACATTTCTAACCTACTAGTAAAGTAATACTGTAATTCACGTCAAAGAGACCTAAATGTCCATCCCATGATACTTTCTCGTCCCCACCTGTGACCTCAGTCTCACCTCCGCGATCGACACGCCAAACTCACTACACGTCCTTCCTGTCGACGGCGGTACATGACAACGCTACAGCCAATCAAATGCGGCATTCGCCGTCCGTCCCTTACATGTCAGTGAAATAATCCAATTAGCAAACACGCTTGGAGGAGTTTTGGCCAATCATCGGGCCACTTGGACAAGCTGTCCCGCCCCTTATCGAGACTGGAGCGAAGGAAATGTTGGCCTCCTCATAGACGCTCGTTATTCGGATGTTGTAATGAGTAATGATTAATTTTACAGCATTACATCACACTGATATGATGCTTATGAACGTTCAGTCACAAAGCCGATAGATCTGTTCAAGGGCGGCTGCGTTATCAACATGCGCAGTAATTCACGCGATCAAAGAAGACAATCGCCTTAAACGTTATGATCTCGCTTCACGTGAAGTCACCCTGACTGTTTCTTTAAGAGAAAAGCGAATCGAGTGTGAAAGCAGCAGCAGCGTGAAAGCGGAGCGGAAAGCAGCGCTGAAATATCTGCTATTGTGAGTATCGGGCGCGCGGGCCTCGGCTTCCACGAGCTCGTGCTAAGCTAACGAGCGCGAGCCTGCGCGTGATTTCATTGCTAAGTGTTTCTGGGCTTGTTGTGTAACCAGCGAGTTGACACAAGCGCGGGTTTAACGACAGTAACGCTGACATAACCGCCCCCTTTTCTTTGAACGTTAAAGAAACATTATGTTGTTCTGATGATGTGTGGCTTCAGACTTATTGCGTTTTGTTTGTCTAAACAAGCTAAACGCGAGCGTCATAAATGAACCCACCAGCTCCGCGTTAGTCATAATTGACTGCATTATATAATCATGCCGTCTCGTGCTACAGCTCCGTTTCTGTTTCAGCAGTGAAGCCTCGTCACTGTATTTGTCCTTTAACCTACAGTGTGTTATTTTTCTTTGCATTGATGACGCGAGTTCATGCTGAAATATTTAACTGATGTATCTGGTCAGTGTTTTTGCAAGGGCTCTTGATGTCGTTAGCAATCGGTCAAAAACTGATTTGTGTTATTTTTGTGTCCTGTATAGGTTAACTGTATTGTGCAATTTGTATCCTATAGCAAAGCTCACTCAGGTCTAAGCATTATGTTTCTTTGCTTCAGTTTGTCTTTTGCGTTTTTGCAGAGTTTTGATAAGCTCTTGATACCTCAACAAACAGTGATGTGTTAAAGACACGCAAACTTTAACACGGAGTTTATCTGCAAAGACATCAGAGGCCTGATTATAACTGTAGATAAGAGACTTTGATCTTTCACAGTTATTGTTATGGTACACGTATAGACTGGTGACGTGATGACACCAGTTAACGTGTAACCACTCTTTATCGTGACTGGTGAACAGGTCAGAGACTGCTGACTTTACAGATTGCTAGAGAAAGAGTCGGTGTTTCTCACAAGCTGATGTATGACAGATTATAAAAAAGCAGATGAGGTTTCCTCAAAATCCACTCAGATCTGTGACAGACAGAAGTATCTGCTGGAACTAGAGTGTCTGTATTGTGGGAGTATTAAAGCCCCTCCTCCATTATTTACAGATGGAGGGTGGTACAGAAATGTGGCTGCATTGTGCCCCCATGTGACTGAATCTTCTCAGTTTATTATCAGTAATTCATACATGCTGGTTTTGTAACATGGCAAAACATAGCAGATGTCCAAAATGTAAAAAAAAGATTAGGTGCTTTGTGTAGCTTATCTCCTAACGTGCCACATGTAAATTTTGCCTCATCACATGCTGCTTTGTAATGACAGTCAACAACAATTCTTTAATGGATATAAGATGTTTTATATGTGCTGAGAATAGTTGTATGTTTTATGGGTTTGGCTGGGTGGTGTTTTGAATGACTCAGAATGAACCTGTTTTAAGTTTGTGTGGGCTTGTGAGAGGGTGTGTATGCGCTTGTTTGTGTTGATCTTCTGACGTAAAGAGCAGCTTTAGTTAGGCCCGTCCTAACAGTTAATTCAGATTTTGCTCCAGCTTAGATTCGCAATGACAGTTTCTCATTTTGCCACCATAGACTCAAAATAAGATTGAGCTTTTTGATATAAATAACTGTATTTGTCCATAACTTTACATGTAATGTTGTTTATAAGGGGCAGAGCAACACGCCTGCTGCTTGGCTCGTTTACTATTCCTTTGCCAGCTGTATTGCTTCACGTTTAATGGAATCACCCAGCTGTGTTGTGATAGCTGGAGGAGAGGATTATTCTGACTTTATGCTTGGGCTCTAAAAAAAGCACGTTCAGTCATCCTGTCTTTAATAAGCAATGATGGGAAGTTCACTAATGGATGTTAAGTGTCCCAACCATATTAGACATCAATAGACACAGAAATGCAGTGATATAAGTGTGTATCCCAGTACATAATGCAGTTTTAACGGTTCTGTTTTGTACTAAAATAAGCTTGTAAAAACCGGCTGTGTGCAGTGTTTTGACTGATTAAATCATTTTGTGTAAAATGACATCAAGTTCTGCTGGTGTGTAACAGAATTGAATCTGGATCTGTAAAGGGAACATGGCACATCTGAATCATTGGCTGGTGAATTACATTAGTGCTGGTCTGTTCATGTAATCACTTCCATGTTAGATCTTGGGCTCCGTTGTAAAAAGTTGTAATTAAAAATTTGCAATAAATAAAGAATCACAAAAAAAAGAATAGAGCCAGAACTCTGTTTTTGTAATGAGTAACATTTATATATGAATCATTCGTAAAGATGCTAATTTAAAAAGCTCCTGTAGTCTGTGTTGTCTGAGGTTTGTAATTTCAGTTCTTTTGCTAAAGTGCCTTTCCAGACCGCCCTCATTTCCTGACATTATGCCTGTTTGTTAGTGTTTGATCAGGTATGTGTGTGTTAACTGCACCTGGTCTTTATCTCTCTGTCAAGTGTATCTGCGATGCAGATTTGATGAAAGCAAACACTGCATGATGGATCAGCCCGTTTACTCTGGACAGAGATCTCAGCTTTGGAAATGGTGGATCTAACAGAGATGAGTCTCTGAACTCTGTGAAGGCTGGAAAGAAGCGCTGCTCCCTCACATGAATGGCTGTCTTGAGAATGCAGAAGCTCTGTCCACTCATAGAAGCAGGTAACCCAATCTGGGTTTGAAGGGTTATAAATAGTGTCTTGCTCACTGAGAGGGTGGTCTTGCCAGCTGAGCCATGACACAGCACAACCTCCGGTTCCCGGTCCAGCCGGACTTTTCAACACCCAGACGCACATCTTTTGGGCACATGCCTTCCATTCCTGTCGTGTGGAGTAGTGACGAAAGAAACCTGGCGTGGGTGCCGCTGCTCAGGGTGGGTCTAGTTTAATCCCTGAAGGGACGCATGCTTGGGCAGAGGGTGTTGTGTTATGAGCCTCTGATGCTCTGTATGCTGGAGCGTTCACTGGAAGCCAGCTCCGCCGGTGGATAAACAGTAGCACATCCAGAGAATAAGAGAGCTGGGCCAGAAACACTGTCATTTGACCTATCCCATGACCCTTCTCCTAATATTGGTTGCCAAAGTTTGAGTGACTGCTGGTTAGTAGCCTGCTAGCTTTATTTTTGTTCGCTAGGTCAGGGTCTTATGCAGTGATCACATAAGCTTACAAGGTGGCTCCTGTTTCATTTGTCTAATGGCTTATTGGGCTTGTAATACATTTCAGTGGCTATTCCTGGAGTCATGTAATGGTGTTAAGGTTGAGGCTTACAGCTGCTCCACACGTTCTAATGCTGCGTTCAGACGGAGAATCGGGCTCATGAAAATACATTTTGCTTCCGTTTTCTTACACGTGATGACGTTCACACGCATGTGATGGTCGTGCGGTACGTGTGATGCGTACATTCATGTCAGATGAGTAAAGATAGCCAAAGGCAGTTTGTGTCTTTTCAAGCATGATCTATGATAGAAATGAAAGATGATGCTTGTGTTTGCGCTTGTGTCTGCTTTGCTGTAAAATATTTGAATCCTTATGATTTTATATGTTTATTCTTATTTATTATTATTATATTTAGCTTTACTTATTAGTGCCGCTTGCTGTGTTTGCTGTGTCAAATACTGTTTAAAACTGTGTGTGAGAAATCAACCTTGAATCTTGATCATTCAGAAGAAAATGATGTTTACAGTGAGAACTTTTATTTCCGGCTGGTTTTAAAGGGTAAAAACCCTAACCCATTACAGTAGTTCTCAGCTGATCTTGTTTCAGTGTTGAGCTTTGCTGCGTTCAGTGTTTGTGGAATAACTGCACCTCTCGGACGACATTGTATTACACTGCAATTGTTTTTGTAATATTGACTATTGTAAAGTGTACTGCATGCACTGTGTCATGTACAGTGAGTTTGTGTGGTTTAAATGCATCTCTCTCTTGCAGACGGTGTCCTGAGCCATGGGGGCATTCCTGGACAAACCCAAGACAGAGAAGCACAACGCTCATGGTGCAGGTAACGGGTTGCTCTTCGGCCTGAGCAGCATGCAGGGCTGGCGGGTTGAGATGGAGGACGCACACACAGCTGTGGTGGGTCTTCCCCATGGCCTGGATGACTGGTCCTTCTTCGCTGTGTACGACGGTCACGCTGGCTCTCGTGTGGCCAACTATTGCTCTAAACACCTGCTTGAGCACATTATAACCAGCAGCGAAGACTTCTGTTCGGGCCCTGACTCCGTGGAGGGCGTTAAAAGCGGCATTCGCTCTGGCTTCCTGAAGATCGACGAGTACATGCGCAACTTCTCGGACCTGCGGAACGGCATGGACCGCAGTGGCTCCACAGCAGTTGGCGTGCTGGTGTCGCCTGAGCACCTGTACTTCATCAACTGTGGCGACTCCCGTGCCGTGCTCAGTCGTGCCAGTCAGGTGAGCTTCTCCACTCAAGACCACAAGCCCTGCAACCCACGTGAAAAAGAACGCATTCAGAACGCAGGAGGTTCCGTAATGATCCAAAGAGTAAACGGTTCTCTGGCTGTGTCTCGCGCTCTGGGGGACTATGACTACAAGTGTGTGGATGGGAAGGGTCCCACTGAGCAGCTGGTATCTCCAGAACCGGAGGTGTTTGAGATCCCACGTGTTTCAGAAGAGGACGAATTTGTGGTGCTGGCGTGTGATGGCATCTGGGATGTGATGAGCAACGAGGAGCTGTGTGATTTTGTGCGCTCTCGGCTGGAGGTGTGGGATGATTTGGAAAAGGTCTGCAACTCTGTGGTGGACACCTGTTTACATAAGGTGAGAAGACATGCGTTTAGTTCCCAAAATCCAGACCCAGTGTAGCTAGTGAGTCTGTTTGTTCTGGTTTGCGTTAGTTGCACAACTTTATGTAGCTGAATTATTAAGCATTTATGTACGCATAATTATGCCTGTTACTCTCATTAGACAGACCTGTTTTAATCTCCACTCCCCTTTTCAACAAACTGTTGGGATTAAGAATTTTACTGCTTCATGTCACACTAAAGAAATTCAGTGAAAACTTTCAGGACCCTCCAAAAAAAACATGTAGGCCCATCAGAACTAACAAATATTAGTGAAATATGGGGCAGTCTAGATTTATACTGGAGCAGTTTTATAAACACATGCACACTTACGCAGCAGTTTGCATTTTATCCAGTGAAGATCCTAATTCCTAATTTGGTTTAATGTAATATCTCTTTCTTATCTAACCAGGGAAGCCGTGACAATATGAGTGTTGTTCTAGTGTGCTTTCCCAATGCGCCAAAGATATCGGAGGAGGCTGTGAAAAGAGAGGCTGAGCTGGACAAGACCCTGGAGACTCGTGTGGAAGGTGAGATCTCTTCATCTACACTTACATCAGTGCACCACATAGGTCTGCCTGACTTGTTATGCAAAACATAAGTCACAGCAGCAATGTTTTTTTGTTAGGTCTAATGTTCTCTCTCTCTTTAAGTACTATCTGGATCACAGTCCTTCTTTTCTCCTTTTGGTTCTTGTCTCTTAACATCATGGCATGTTCTAAACTGTCTACAGTCTTTCAGGGATGGGAAATGTTAGGTCAGATCTTCAGATGTAGATGTGTTGTTAGCACAGCTGTGGTGAGCCCTGTTTAACATTCTCTGTACACCATCTGGATGTTATTGGCTCGTTCTGTGTCTGTGGGATAACTGATGCTGTGTCTAGACCATTCTAAGGTTTCAGCAGTCGTGGAGAACGTTCATTTTAAGACTTTAATCTTCAGAGGTTGACTGACTGTATCAGTGTTATGTGATTGTCGACTGTTTCATCCTGCAGAAATCTTGGAGAAGTCGGGGGAGGAGGGCGTCCCGGATCTCAGCCACGTCATGCACAGTCTCCGTCCCGAGAACATCCCCAACTTACCACCAGGAGGAGGTCTGGCCAGCAAGTAGGGATCCAAAATTAATGCATTGGTTAATTAAAGCTGCAATGCAAAAATCAGTTATTGAGCAAGTACATAAAACATCAAACAACATGTTCAAAACTGTGTCCTTATTCTGATTTGATAATGTAACCCTTAACCAATGCCAGTTCATATCCTGGTTTTGGAGCCATGGTTCGGATCTGTTTGATGTGGATTCAGGATTCATGGCATGGCACCAGCAATGCTAAAGAACACTAGATTCACTTTTAACTTCTGACTATGAAATTACAGACTGAAAGAAAAAGTGTTTATTTGATTTGTTGATCTGTGTGGTTTATAAATGTTTGTGGGAATTTCTTGGATTATTTGTGCTCGTGGAAATCGTGCACTGAATTTCCTGGTCAGTGAATTTCCTGGCCTGCACTGGGTGTGTGGGTGCTGAGGGTGGTACAGCACTTGTAACTTCATCTGTCGTCTCTGTAAATAACTTGGATAGTGATAGAGAGGCAAAAGTTGTGAATGTCATGACACAACTTGAACGTGACACATTCCTTCACTTTCACACTAAACAATAGCTGCTTTGTTTTGTGACTTTCCTGCTGTTTCATGTAAATAATGAATTTAGGCTGTGGACCCAGAAGGCTGTTATGACCCTTTCTCACTAGTATTGGATATTCTCTGAGGGCTGCTAGTGTTTATAATCCATCTCTCCGTTTCTCTCTTTCAGACGCAGTG
This sequence comes from Ambastaia sidthimunki, assembly GCA_036877625.1. Classification (NCBI taxonomy): domain Eukaryota; kingdom Metazoa; phylum Chordata; class Actinopteri; order Cypriniformes; family Botiidae; genus Ambastaia; species Ambastaia sidthimunki. Next base: position 5,258 of record JAZGTK010004294.1, on the reverse strand, counting down.
TAATTGAGGCCGTGTACAACAGGCTAAACCCACACAGAGAAGAAGATGGGGTGAGTGTTGCTATACAGTCTGTATAAGTTCACACAGGTCACTTGAGTTTTGGTTTAATTGTATGTGCTTGTTCTCTGACATGTGAGAATACTCTGATATTGTAATTTAATGCTGGTGTAGCTGACGGATCACTCATGTTTATTCCCTTGATCATTTCAGAACAATACGTTTAGTAAGAAAGTGTAACTGAAACCACGTCCATAGACGTCCAGACAAGACTTCCTTTATGATCAGTGTCTGTGTATTTAGGGGGACATTTTGGGTGTTTCAGACTTTGGGTTTTTGTGTTGCCTGTGCTTGTTCCACTCTGTAACCGTTTGTGTTTGTTTTTTTGCATCTTGGTAGTCCTTATTTCAGTGAATTGATTGGTCTAAGAGTTGAACCCTGGCAAAAGGAGTTCTGTGTCGACAAGAGACTTGTGTCTTATTCATTTGAAACCTTTATGCTCAATCGCACGCTCGCGCGCACACCAGGAAGCCAGTTTACAATGAGGAGTGGTGCTCTCTGAATGAAAGCCATCATAAGCACAGTGTAAGCAGGGTCTCATAAACCTGCTGTGTCCACTGACACTGGGGTCTCCATCAGGACAGCCAGAGAGGAGCAGCCGGTCCTGGCGGGGTGAAAGTCCGAAGCGCCGCTGCTGTCCACTTGCTGGAGGCGCTTCGACACTTCCGGCTCAGCCGCAGGGGCCAGTACCGTCACGTTCTGGAGCAGGTTCTGTCCAGCTACCGGCTGTCCTGCCGGAGGCGCTCCGGGCTACAGGAGGACCCTCCCTCAGCACCGCTGGCCACTGAAGCCCTCCGGTCAGAGGAGGGGCGGGAAGAAGCCACCACGTCGTGTGTGGACGCGCTGTCCGGCAACCCCACTGCATGAGTTTTACATCCCCTCTAGTACCCCCCCTAAACACACACACCCCGACCCCACCCGCCAGGCCTGCCCTGTGGCCCAGATTTCTATGTTGCTCTACTGTTTGGTGCCGTTTCATTGCAGGTATTTGTCTTTATTGGCAGTTTTATATTAGCTGTTAGGATTGGTGTGTGTGTGAGCTTAGCACGCAGTAAGACTGCTCAGCAAACTCATTGGACATATAATTTTAAAGAATGATAAAGTCTTAGCACTATAAACCTGCTGTGAAACTGCTAGTGAGGTTAACTTTGGCATATTTAAGCTCTGTCCGCATGAAGCACATCTCTGTATCTGCATTGGCCCAAAGTTTTTATACTGACAACACACATGGACAATTTCTCCTGCTCTGAACGATTGATTCCAGCACATCCAAACAGAGTTGTAAGTAGTTAACTGTTTGAAAAGGTAATGGTTGGTTAACGGCATGGACAATCTGGGCTGTGTGAAGAATACATGTGACTGATATGTGTAATGCATGCGTGTTCTGAATTCTGCATTGATTTGTTGTTTATTGTACTTGTAAGGTATTAACATGCTGTAAGACCATCAGCAGCAACGGGTGTGTTAATGTGTGTGTGTGTTAATAAATGTGTGTGTGTGTCTGTGTGTGTGTGTGTGTTAATAAGTGTGTGTGTCTGTGTGTGTGTCTGTGTGTTAATAAGTGTGTGTGTCTGTGTGTGTTAAATGTGAGATTGTGTCTGTAATCAAAGCATTTATTTGACATTTGAAAAGGGAAATGTAATATTCTCCTGGTGTCTTTCTCTGTATCATCTCTGCCTCACACTGGTGTGTCACTCTCAGACGTGTTTGTTGAGTGTTAACTCTGTTCAGGTGTCTCTGAGGTATAAGCACAGATGGGGAGCATTGGACCATATGAGATTACCATCAGTCAATCAAATCTGATCGCTCTTGAATATTTACTCTGCAGAGCTTCCTAAAAGAGAGCAGGGTCTGAAATCCATCTGTCTGAATTATGGCATGTGACTTACAAAGTGTTATTGTAAGTCCACTATATTGGTTTGTTTGTGTTCTTTATTGGACCCAATGCAGTGTGAAGCCGATTACAGTGTTTGATTCTGAAGTTATTGTGTAGTCAAACAGTTATTGTAAGTGTGTCTAATGCTGCTATTGTAATATTGTGATATTCAGCCTCAGAGCAGAGTTTTGATTTGATTTATGTCTTCTGAATCCAGTGTTCCGATTTCCTGTGCAAAAGATTTCTATTTTATTTCATGCTGCAAGTCTTTGAAAAACGAAATAAATGCAGTTAAGCTGTTGATATTTTGTGGTTGATTATTAAAATGATTTGGAATGGTTCTGTTTATGAGAGAGTGGTGCTGATGTTGGCGTGAGATGAATGATGTTTATGGCATTTGTAAGATCGTCATTTATATTCAGATGTTATTAAATGTTCTCCTGTGGCTCATGAGCTTGTGACTGGAAGCTCGGGGTAAGTGTGTTCTCAACCTGCATGAGTCTGACTCTCCCAGATGAAGAAAAGTATGTTTCTGATGAAAAGCTGTTTTGTTAAGGAAATGTATCTGTTAGCTGCTCAGGTGTTGTAGGTCTCCCACCCTGCCCCCATTATTTTGTTTTTGGAGGATCTTTGTAAAGCCCATTGATGAATGTGTCTGCTGTCCTGTCTCCTGTGATGCTGAAGTGTTAATGGGCTATTATACCTTTTACCAACATTAAATGAAGCTGTTTTTGTATTTCCTGTCACAGGTTAGTCCAGCCTCTCACTGCTTCTCACTGATGAGTGTTTTGTTTTCTCTCTTTGCTCATTTCTTTCTCTTGTTTTCTCCCTGTGGCAGAGCGGAGGTGACCTGGACGACTCCTGGTAACCTGAGCAGCGGACGGCTGTCTTCACACAAGATTGTCCTCTGCTCACACAAGAAAACCCTTTGCTCAACACGTTTTTGGTTTTGATTCTGAGAGAGTGTCATAGGAAATGTCAAGAATGGAGTCTGGAAAATGTACTTGTTTATTTTTTAAAGACGAAAAACCAATGTTACGATTTTTAAAACTGCATTGTATGGTAGAAAGTTAATTTTAGTCCCCCACCCTCCCCTCCTGAAATCTGTGTCAGTTTAGAGTGATGAGACGGCTGGAGTGATCGTGGCTGATTTGGAGGTGTGAACTCTGACCTCCTCTGGAGTTGAGCGGGGCCACCGATCTCTGAGAGAAACAGGAACTTTGGAAAAGCTTTTTGCTGCATGTACCTCAGACGTGGCTTTTTTACAGACATTACGACACAGGTACAGCTGCACCATCTCAGTCTCTGCTCATCATTTCTGACACCCCCTGCTGTTCCCCGGAGACTCTTGGGCTAAAACCAACCCACTGGACAACAGCCGGCCCTCCTGCACCTAACTGCTGCTGCCCACAAAAATGTAACAGTTGTGGATTATTTTTGTTCCTTATGGGAGTGTTCTGATAGTATCATTCATTTATTTGGTGCTTGCTGTTAAACTGAAATACTAAAATGACAAAAAAGAAAATTCTAGAGAACTGATTTACAGCAGGAGATGATGGGGAAACTCACTCACTCAGGAGAGACATGTATTAAGAGGGCTGGAGATGCAGTGTGTGGAGGAGTCTGTCACCCAGGAGACTGTATGTTCTGCTCCAAACTCTCATCAGCTTGACTTCTGGCTTGTGTTGTTCTCTAACAAAACTGTACAAATTAAGATTTTTTTCCTCCTCATTATATTGACTCTGCACCTTTT
>JAZGTK010004293.1:0-24959 GCA_036877625.1 Ambastaia sidthimunki | reverse complement strand
ATTAACAGAAAGAAAATGACATTTAATAATCAGACACCTTTTTAAACTGCTTGACAACTAAGAATGATTTTGCATGCAACCAGACTGTATTTGTCAAATTACACCCCGCCTTCAACATAATATCCACCAACGTGATCGGCCTCCGGAAGGCAGAGTCGCACCACAGCCGGATGACAAACCAACCATCGGATTATTAACAGAAGCTGCAAACGCAAAATTGTCTTTTTAATAAAATATGGCTACAGTCAGAAAGGATGACCGACTGACAAATTCCCAAAGTTTACTATGCGTCGGATATGCCGGGATTTTTAGTAAAACTGTAACATCACCTTTGGAAGTCGTGAAAATTTTGAGTCAAATAGGGACATTTCATAGTAAACACGGTTTCCTGCACAGTTTTGTCTTCATCTATCAGAATGAAGGATTAAAGGCATTTTGGAAGGGTAATATGGTTTCCTGTCTACGTTTGTTCCCCTACAGTGCCATACATTTAGCAACTTACAAAAAGTGAGTATTAAACCTTTTAAATACTTGAATGTTCAACGTTAAACATATGATCATCAGTGTCTTGTACCCAAATGTACAGATTATACATTGCATCGTTGTTTTGTAACATGATAATAAACTTCCATCAGCTGTGATGGTAAACAAAGACTGACAGGAAGTTGACGTGTTAGCTTGAAAGCATTTGAAAAGCAGACGAATGAGACGTATTGTATTAATAATCGAAACTATAATCATAGCTGAAGTTTCATTTTATTTGCATATGACTTTACTTTTATGATAAACGTCGTTTAAAGAAGTTATAAGTTCCCTTTGCTACGTTAGCTTAGCTTATTTCTGCAGCTAGGGTTCACTGTCGGTCGCCGTGACGTCACAACACGTCTTCGTTTCTTGACCAATCATGTGGCTCAGAGGATCTGCGCGTGAGGTGGTGTCATGTGAACGCCGGCAATAAATAGGTTTTAATTTAATTTAAAAAGATTTGCTTGATAATGCGATTCTTTAAAACATGAAACGACTGATCAATGAGTTGCTTATGGGGTTTTCAAATGCCTGTCATATGCACTATAAACTCGTTTCCAGCTTCAGTTTATGATCCTGGTCTCTATTATTATACATGTCACGTGTGTTTTCACATAGTTAAGGGGTGTTTGACAGACCCGTACACAGTGTTCCGGTATTCCAGGAAAAGAGGGTGTATTCTGATCTGTTTGAACACAGTGTTCCAGGGAAAATAATACAGGATATGGTCTCTCAAATGAAAGTTTATGTTATAAGTAAATAATGATATATTAGGATAATATAATATTTTGAAATAATCTAAAATTAATAAAATAATCTATACTAAAATAAACAGAAGTTATATTATCTCTAATACTACTATTATTACAACTGTAAAATAAAATTAGAGGTTATCTACTCATTCTTGAATAATATTATTCTCTCTACCAGTTAATAAGGTGACATTTGGAATGCAACAGTGTTGAATAAGTTTCCATATATTGGGCAGTTGCTGGCTGCTTTTTTCACTTTTCTTTTCCAATTCATGCATTAGAAAAGAATAAAAATAATAACTTCATTAACAGTTCAATTCATGTAAAGTTCATACAACCTCACAGCCACAAGATTAATTTCAAACATTTAGCGTTTAGACCACGAAAAATACAAAATGTATCAAAACACAATCGTAAGTCTGTCTAATACAATCATAACTTCATTTTATTGTATTTCTGACAGCATTATTCACTTACACATTGATGAACTGGGTGAAATCTCGCAGTGGAGAGCCATGGTGGCAGGAGGGCTGGCTGGGATTTCTGCTGCTCTAGCAACTTATCCACTGGAGGTGGTTGAAACAAGGTTTATTGCTCAGAACTGCAGAGACCCAGCTTACACAGGGCTGCTTCATTCTCTCTCCAGCATCTACAGAAACGAAGGGCTTCAGGCTCTTTACAGAGGCTTCTCCCTCACAATGTTAGGTAAGTATCATGCCACATCAAATAGTGCAATATCTACAATTATCAACTAGTACAATATATTCTATAATGTTCAGGAAATGTTGTCAGGAAACTTTACACAATTATTAGTAAACAATAATAATGAACAATTCCTAAATATATTTTGTGGATTTTATAAGAAAGCTGAAATTCCTTGAAAAGTTGGAAAATGGAACCTTATTCCTCATATTCCACACGTTACTGTGGGACAGGTGCCGTTCCCTTCTCGGTTGGCTGCTATGCGGTGTACGTCAACTTGGATAAGCTGTGGCAGGAACGTCATGTTCGCTTCACGTCTTTGCAGAACTTCATCAATGGCTGTCTCGCGGCAGGGGTCGCCCAGACGCTCTCCTTCCCCTTTGAAACTGTTAAAAGAAAGATGCAGGTGCGAACATATAGTACCACATCTGACCACAAGGGGGCCCACTGGTACTAGTGACATAGATCTCCTATTACAAGGAAACAAAAATCACGAAAATCTATTTTAAAATGGTCTTTGCAACAATTCACACAGCACAGTGGAGGACACTAGCTATTATTACAAAGCACAAGGCCCAGTGACAGCTGAGAATGTGAACGGTGTCCCGTGTCTGCCTATGACAAAGATAAATGGTCTAAAAATAGCTGGCCCCTCACCCACACGCGTACAAAAATAACTATACAATGTCGTTGCTATATGTATGTCACCTATATGTTTTTGACACCTCACACTGCAAAACTATACCAAAAGTTAGGAATAAACTGCCCATATTCTGCTAAATATTCTAAGAAGACTTTCAGTTTGGTGTTAAACAGAAGTGTCTATAGACACAGTCAACACAGCCCACAGAACACCCGCAAGAGGGTTTAAAGAAGCAAAGGAAATGTGTTTTACCAAATGAAAAACTTATGAAACAAATTAAACTTCTGCTATATGCACCGGTAGAGTCTTTATATAATATTTACAGGCATTCTTCTTTTGTGCAAAGATTTAATGATCAGTGAAAACTTTTTCCAATCAATCCTCCAGGCCCAGAGTCCTCTTCTGCCACATTGTGGAGGAGTTGATGTTCATTTTAATGGGATGATAGACTGCTTCAGACAGGTCATCAAGAACAAGGGCGTCATGGCTCTTTGGAGTGGCCTTACAGCCAACATGGTGAAGGTGAGGTTTGTTTTATGTGCTCATGTGATGACAGAGATAAAAATAACCTCAGCATTGTATGTTTTCTGTGGAAGTGGTCATAGTAAGTTTGATGTTTCGATACAAAAAACAAAAAAAACAGCCTGGGTCGTATCAGCTCAAAAACTGTCCTATTCCTATTCACACACTTAATAGTGTTCCTATTCACACACTTAATAGTGTGCATAGCAATGTAAGAAAGCAAGTAAAGTGACTAGAAGGTTTAATGCTCAACAGATAAGCTTTGACATGCACTCTATGACTCTATTATTACAAGTTTCTTAAGGTTTCCTAAGGTGTCTCTCTTTAAAACAGCATGCTCAAATTCTATGTATCGTTTCATGTGTCTATAATGAGTATTTGATCAAAACACCTTATTAAAAACATTGCATCACAATTTTCTTGTTGTCATATTAAGTTTATCTTTTATATCACAGATTGTCCCATACTTTGGCCTGCTCTTCAGTTGTTTTGAGATGTGTAAGCAAGTCTGCCTTTACCGGAATGGCTATATCGTTTCTCCACTAAGCTACAAGCTTAAACCCGGGGTGGACCAAAGCCTGGGCCCATACGAACTACAGGAGTTTAAGCGCTACCTGAAAAACAGACAACTACAAAGACCACAGAGTACATCTATAGGAAACCGTTGGTAATATAGTTTCTCCTAGACTGATTATACTAATCTGAGGTGCTTTGTGACTGTATACATTGATATGTGTAGGTGGTTTTACTGCATGATGCTCAAACTCAGTTCATTATTCATGGTGGTACTTTGTGCAGTGTACTCGGTAATTATGAAGAACATTGTACCTGTCATTATATGAAACCCCTAATGGACTGTTTTGAATCCTGCATATACATACTTGAAACACAGTCCATGCTCATGTTCTACATTATCTCAGAGATGTTAGATGAAAGTGCGGAACCGTTGAAGCAGTATTAAAGAAGCACAGTACGTTTAATGTTATGATATTCACTCACTTGACCTTACGCTCCACTGAAATAGTGTTTTAGTGATGAACTGTAGAAACTCTTTAGATTTTAATAATTTCTCAGGACAAATGTTGAACATCATTCAACAGTACAGATCAATGCCTTTGTCAAACAAAGTATTATTCCTTCACCGTTTTTTTTTTTAGCTCTCAGGCCTTTTTAAAGGTCATCTGTTATTTATAAGCCCCACTTTTAAGGTCGAATTTTGGTGCAATTTGACATTCACTTATTTGTAAAATACTGAGCTAGATTTTTAAACTGCATTGTAATGAATGAATCCTGCAAATCTGGCTACATAAAGTTACCTAGTTACTAATGATTGAGCTTTTAAAAGATTTTAAAAGACATTTTTTTTCTAAATGTGGCACATAAACATGTCAATTGTACATCTTGAAGCACATTGTACAAAGCAATAAATTCATCTTAGTTCTATTTTTCATTTTCCTATTATTATTATTTTTAATTGTGTTTAAATGAAAGACAGCGCTTCTGTTTTTTGGATTATCTTGTAATCATACATTCCCAAATGGATCACTCAGTTTGACCACACAATCAAAAGTCATGTGAAGGACTTTATACTTGTATGATGACCTTTTATCCCGCACACACATGGCCTTGGAGATCATTAACTCAAGACAGGCAGCAAATTGGGTATAGAGAGAAAATAGCAGGACATGTCACCTTGGAGAACTGCTTTTCTTAAAAGCTGAAAGATCTCAACAATCCTGATTCTCCTGCCACACTTGACTGTATCAAAGCCAAATGTATTTTAAAGTAACAGAAAACAGTACTGTTTCCTTTAAGTATTAAACAATGGTGGTCATTAACTCTTCCCTATTAGGAACACGCAGAAGAACTACATTTAAATAACTTATTTTCCACAATAATGCTTTCCACCTTGAGAAGGTTTAAGGTTACCTTTCTAACTTTCAGCCATTCATTCCCGTCATCGCAAAATGCCTCCGCCCCCGGAATCCGTGACGTTTGGTCAATCGTCCAATCACAGCCAAGAAGCCGCGCGTACGTTGCATCTCGCGAGAGCAACCTTTTAAAACTCTCGTCGCGACTTTTCATTCGGCCATTTCGAGTCAGCCGGCGATCAGAGCGAGTCCTGCGGCAGAGCGGGATTGATATCTTAGGCTACACCTCTCCAAGAACATCCGACAATGAGTGAGACCGCCATCTCTTTCGCCAAGGACTTCTTGGCCGGTGGCATAGCCGCTGCCATCTCCAAAACCGCCGTGGCCCCCATTGAGAGAGTCAAACTGCTGCTCCAGGTAAATATACGCAGTAATATTAGCGGGATTATATAATCCCAGATTTTTAAAACGAGATTATGCACTAAATCTTGGTAAAATCAGACCGGTGTGGTTTAACAAATAGATTAAGTTATAAACAACAACAACATTGTTTATTAAGTCTAAGGTTTTACAATTACACGTTTTATTTGACATTTAGTTGGAATATGAAGATTGTATAAAGGAAAGGCGAACGCGTTGACTGAATGATAAAACCTTAACCATTCATCGATGAGTTTAAATGATCATTTAAATCTATTAATCTTAATCACAATTAATCGTTACGGTTTGGCCTTAAATGTTCAGTAACCTTTAACTACCCTCTTCCAGGAACCCGTGAAATGCCGCAACCATCAGTCACGTAGAGAACAAATGTCAGGAATTTACCAGAGTTCGTGTATCTTTCTTTTGTTTCACAGATGATTTTAAAAAATAATGCCTTTTATTTATAAAATGTTTTATTGTAACGCTGTAAGACAGCATCCACTGATCTCGCCAAGGTCGCGAGAAGGGGAGGCCTGTGAACAGCTAGGCCTTCGCTGCTAGCTCACAAGCTAACGCTCGCTTTCTAGGACGAAGAACCATCTTTTGTTTGAAGCCACGCTGCTTTATACTATAGTACATTTTTCTTGTACTATAGTATATTTTTATTAGGTTGTCTTTCTTGTTTACACATACTTATAAATCAATTTGAACAAATATTAATTTTGACCTGTTTCCGGTAACTATTTTAGCGGAAGGTATCACGTTTTTACGCCTTGCCGGCTCTTCTTTCATTTAGCGTAATCACATGCTCGTGGTTCCTCCTTGAGGTTTTGCCCTTTATGGCTCTGAACTGTAATAGCCCAGTTGGATTAGCTTTATCTAGGTAATTGGTTGCAGTTAGTTAGGGACAGTGTTACTAAGTGTTGGAGATTGATTAATTCAGATGTGTTCCTGTTTCATTGACATGCTCTGAAGGGTTTGTGTGCGATTAATCACTTTCTGCTGTTTACAGGTGCAACATGCCAGCAAACAGATTACCGCGGATAAGCAGTACAAGGGCATTGTAGACTGCGTGGTGCGTATTCCCAAGGAGCAGGGCTTCCTGTCTTTCTGGAGAGGAAACCTGGCCAACGTCATCAGATACTTCCCCACCCAGGCCCTCAACTTTGCTTTCAAGGACAAGTACAAGAAGGTCTTCCTTGATGGTGTGGACAAGCGCACCCAGTTCTGGAGGTACTTTGCTGGTAACCTGGCCTCAGGTGGTGCTGCTGGTGCCACGTCCCTCTGCTTCGTCTACCCCCTCGACTTTGCAAGAACCCGTCTGGCCGCTGACGTCGGCAAAGCTGGCGCGGAGAGAGAGTTCACCGGTCTTGGTAACTGCTTGGTGAAGATCTCCAAGTCCGATGGCATCAAGGGTCTGTACCAGGGCTTCAACGTGTCCGTGCAGGGTATCATCATTTACAGAGCCGCCTACTTCGGCATCTACGACACAGCCAAAGGTCAGTCTGAGTTTCCTTGAGGTTGTTCTTTACTTTTCAGAAGCTTGTGGTGTTGTTGCAATCATTGCATCTCTTGTCTTCAGGTATGTTGCCAGATCCCAAGAACACCCACATTGTTGTGAGCTGGATGATTGCTCAGTCTGTGACTGCTGTTGCTGGTCTTGCATCTTACCCCTTCGACACAGTCCGTCGTCGTATGATGATGCAGTCTGGACGTAGAGGAGGTCAGTTACTGCTGTCCTGATCTTCAGACGTTCCAAACCATTTTAGTGCATGTTGACTCCTTGTCTGACATGTTTTCCTTGTTCTGTTTTAGCTGACATCATGTATTCTGGTACCATTGACTGCTGGAGGAAGATCGCACGCGATGAGGGTGGCAAGGCTTTCTTCAAGGGAGCCTGGTCTAACGTTCTCCGAGGCATGGGTGGTGCCTTCGTGCTGGTCTTGTATGATGAGTTGAAGAAGGTCATTTAAACTTTTCCTGTCCACCATTCAATGTGAGATGTTAACTGTAACATATCTTGTACATTTGGAAGGACTCTCAAATTCCGCCTTATTTATAGGGACCAACTAGTATGTCAGTACTAGTTGAACTGGGGAAAGTTTTTGTGGTTTTATTTTGCCCCGTTTTTGTTTCTTTTCTTTTTGTTCCCCTCATCATACTGTCATTCCCTAAAAGAAAGAATGCCAGGTACTAAAATCTACCTGTTGTCCAGCCGGTCTGTTTTTAGTCATTTCAATAAAGTCCCACTGAATGAACCGAAAATGTCCCTTGTCATGGTTTTATTTTCCTCTATTTACTGTCATGCAGTATTTCACAGGTGGAGATCCTTTTAATGTATAGGAATGTTAAAGAACATTTAAGAAACGTGTAAATTGCACCACAGAAGTATTTAAGTGTTTATTCGAAGGCTAGACTCGACACATGCCGTTAGACTTATTCCTGGATGTCAAGAAGTGTTTATTTCCTGAGATGCAACCTCATACCCTGTTGGCCCCCCAGAGTTGTGCTTGGGCCTGACCCAAGGACATCTGTGAGGGGACACTTGTTACTCCAGTGTAATTCAGTCCTGCAAGACTGATGATTAATTTTAGAGGCTGTCAGTGTGTTGCTGTACAATAAAATCTCACTCTTGAACTTTCAGATTGTAAATGTTTTTGTTTCTTTACATTTTAGGTGGTTAAACTTTCAACTTCAAATTGACTGAGCAATTTAAAGAATTTGATTAAGCAACAAATTGTTCAGAATTTTTACCTGCATGTTGTGGGTACCTTAATATGGAAATAACTTGCATGAATTTGGGTATTATGTAAATCTAATATCAGTAAGACTACTGGGCTCTCATCCAGCGCAATCCAATATTAAGAAAGGTGGTGTGTGCATACACTCGCCAGAAACCTTGACACCCTTTAATGAATATCAGCCCGGTTGTAATTCTTTTTTGCATCACCTGCAGTTCAAGCATTCATCATAAGGCGAGTTTCTAAGTGTGGTGAAGTATTACAGGAGGACAAAAGTAATGAATGGTGGTCAAAGACAATATAACTAATTACTGTCACCGTTAATACAGCACTTGGCCACTGGTGTAAATTCGTATCTCGTTTCACAGTATTACAACCATGCACCGATCAGTATTAAATCAGTTTTGACTGTTTCGTTTGCTTTACATCCGTCAATATAACGAGTAATACGCATCTCCTGTGTTTCCAGTGCTGTCGCCACTGTTCAATAAGGAATATGTCATGTTTACTGTAATTAAAAAGAATAAATCATTCACTGTATGTTGCGATTGCGCAAGAGCCATGTTAGAAGTGCTCTTGTAGGACGTGACGTCATTCTGGAAAGGCGGTATGACGTGAGCAGCAGCGGCTACTCGCATGTCACGTGACTTGTAAAGGTTCAGTCACAGGGTCCTATTTTTATGGGTTTAATCTCTGGCCAGTGTGACTGTAGAGGATCATTCACCTGGTAGCTGACTGAGGTCAAACTGACCTGTTCAGAAAATCAGCCATTTTACCTCTGCTGACTGGATCTTTGGGAAAGTGGCTTTACTTAACCAATGTTTCATGTATAACATTAAGTATAACATCAGTGTTTTCCACTGTCTTAATGATACATTGCATTTTTAATGTCAATAATAATACACGTTAATCAATATATAGAACGGCAACAATAATAAATGGTCACATCTTTAACCACTAATTATTTCAATATATGGGTAATTTCTCTATATAAAATGAATTCTGCTATGCATGGGAATGTATGACGTAAACAGCACTTTTGTAAACTTTTACTTTAAGAGCTTGAAGTTATGTGCTGTGTGACGCCTGTTTATTATGATGCACATTATCATTTTAACACCTGAAAAGGATTATGCATGCATTACCTGCAGAGATATGACCTGCAGGGCAGTTAAAGCCCAGCAGACGCTCCAGTGAGGGTAAATACGGCAACAATTCCTATTGCACCAATCACATTACGACCGCAGGTTCCCTCAAACGCTTTAGTAACTCATCTTCCGGCTCTGTGCGCAAAGCGTCTCCATCTGTCTCAATGAAAGCGAAGGATAAACTGTTGCTTTTGCGTGGCTATTGCCAGGAAATCCCTTATATCCCTTATAACACTGGAGCGTAAAAATGAACGCTTGGCGGTGGTTCGTCGCCGTTGTTTTGGTGCTCGTTGGATACTTTTCAGAGTTCGGACACTTATGGACAAATGCGTTTATTTGCTTTTTATGTTTTAATCATTTGCCCTTTAAAAACCAAGAACGCGAAACAAGCACGCAGACGGATTATTTAATAGAGGACACGATACGACAGGTAACAATAACATCCCGTTATTTATTGAAACTGTCACTGTAGGACATATTTATGAGAAAACGCTGTATATCAACAAAGATGACTTTAAAGTAAAACTTTACTTTCGATATATAATGTTGTTATTATTATTTTCTGTAATGACTTTCGAGCGCAATTGTAATATGTGATTTAAAAAAAAAAAATGTTGAATCTTAGCATAAAGTGTTTAAAAGCATACAATTATTGTTTGATTATTATTATTGTTATTTTATGATAATTGTAAACTGAGGAATAATAATAAAGACAGCGTGAGAGTTTATGTTCTGTGTAAAGATTATGGAGGGCAGCATTACTGCATTAAATACTCGACTATTGAAGAGTTGCCTGAAGCTGCAATATATTATTAACAAAAAACGTCAGGTCTCTGTGAAAAACCTTATGGAGAGTTTGTAGGTTTTACTCGAACTCCTTCCCTGTTTTCTGTTCCTTATATCTGCATGTAGGATCTTATAGGAAGCAGAAAATCTGCTGCCCTCATTCCTTGTAACCATGGAGGCCGATATCAAATCATCAGTGAAATGACTGTAATTTAATCCCTTCCTTCTGTAATCCTCCCGTTTCAGACAAAGAAGAGTCATGTTGATAGCAGTGATGCAGCTGGGACAGGTCAAATGTTGCCACAGACAATGCAATATCCCAATGTGCAGAGGTCACTGTTCCAGGGTAACTAACAATTTATTTACTCATGAGCGTTTTGCTCCATTTGCTTGTTAGGCAGGTATAAAGATCAGGACTGAAAAGGCATTTCCATGAAACTGAAATTAGTTTTATACATGTTGTGTTAAAGGAAGCTAATGTTTAAAGCCAAACAGCAACAGTCTCATAGGTTTTTGTGGCATTACTTTTTCAGGAAATCTCTCTTTATACTCTGATATTTTTCTCGGCAGTTCATGAGTAAATAAACCATCAGCATCAAGAACTGAAACTATAAAGTTTGAGTTTCTTTAATATCTTTTTCAGTGTTTAGGTGTGCTTATGCTCACCTGATCCAGCCCTGGTACACTGCCCCAGAACTTGGCGATAGTCAGCCCTTACATAGGGCCCTGCTGAAGGAGTTCAACCTGGTTGTGGAGAGAATAATGTGTAAAGCCATGAATCTTGATCTGTCTGCCACCAGTGTGGGTTGCATTCGAATTGTCACTCAGCACCTCCACAATGCCAAGCAGTCAGACAGGTGAGCATATGCTTTCTGTGTTGTCCCTGAAAAATAATAATTCTGTTCTGTATTGCAATCTATGGATTTAGCCTTTTTCTGTGTTATGCTTATTAAGTAGAACTGTTCTTGCGAATCTTATGTTAATGAGTTTGAGTTTTTATAGTGCTACAAATGATTAGCAAAATATAACTAGCACTATTCTTCCTAACCTTATGACTGCTCACCTGGTGCAATTCCAAGAATATTGAATAAATGTCTCTGATGTGATTTGAATACTTAATATTTAAAATACAGGCCTGTTTATGTTTATTTGTTGGCCTGTTTTAGTTCCCCAGTGTTCAGCTCAAGGTCTGAGGAAACAGCAGTCCTCCGAACCTTTTCTGAAGCTCTGGTGAGAAATCTTTTCCCCGAGTACCTCTGGGAAACTAAGGTTTACCAGTGCATCCTAACTGAGGTTATGGCCACTAAAGGTAAGTGACCTTTGTGCTAAATACTTTTTAATAATCTTGCTAATGATCAGAACATTCCATTCAATTATCTGCCATCAACATTTTGTACATTCGCCATCTTGCTCCTTGTTGCTCAAAGGATTGTCTCATCATGCCATCACTGCTTTTACTAACTTGTTTATCCACATTTTTGAGTGGAAGAACTTCTATGACAAAGGCGTCAAAAAGCATAACTTTTTTTGGCAACAAAGAACCAATTCATGTATTCTATATAATATTTATGTACAAAAATGTTTTGTGCCACTAGGTTAGGTCATTTATTTACTGTATATTAATTTCATATATTCATCTTTAGCTCTTTAACATTAACGCTCAACCATGTTCATATTATGATGGGTACTGTATTCTATGAATTTGAGCTGTTCAAATATTACTGTTTTTTTGTGCCATGGTTAACGTATTGTGTATTTCTGATTATAACTGGGTTCTAGTCCTCGATATGCTTGTGACAGGCCTGTGTAATCCAGACAACCTCAATGAAATGGTGGTTTTGAAGTTGGATAGAGTTCCTAAAAGCTCGACGGGAGAACTCTTGAACTCTGAGAGAGAAAGCACACCATCCTCCACAGGAAGTGAAGGAACAGAAGTGTACGTTATTTTACCACAAAGTATTCAATAAATAGCCAAAGAATATTTATCTGAAACATTGTATTTGTGAATTTCTGGTTTAAACATAATGTTTTTAAAACATTCCACAGACTGACAGATGAAGCAGAGGACTCTCGGTCTGAAGAAACCAAAGAAAAGAAGAAGGGTGATTTATTTCTCTGTTATTTTAATTGTCTGATTTATGAGCAGTATGTTTACATGAGCAATATTTTGTTCTTTCTGACTTTCTTTAATTTGTCCGCTGTGATTTTAAATGCTTCACTTGTTTGTAATCGAAATGCTTTTGTTTGCTGTTACCGATGCAGGCAACAGGATCAAAGAAAAATTGTCTAAATTTGTTGATAAGGTAAAATCAAAGAAAGCCAAAAAGAAGAAACTTAAAAAGAAGAAGGAGCAGGAGGTTTTACAGAGGGCTTTATCGGCCCGGAGATCGGCTGTAATTGAAGGTGATGGTTCGAGCAGCAGAGAGGGCTCCATTAGAAACCTCATGGACTCTGATAATGTGAGCATCCCACAGATGATTCATACATTGAAACAAATATTTATTTATATTTATTAATGGATTTTTGTGTGGCTTTGTTTAATAGGACAGTGATCTGGATGTTTACCTAACGAGTTTTCAAGAAGACAGAATGAAGTTTAAGCTTTCCTATGAGATGTGGCGAGTGGGGAAGTGGGCGGTCCGTGTTACAAATGTAAGGCAGTTTCTGAAGCGGTAAACAAATGAAATTGGTGAAGTTTGGTTTTGAATAATTATAAAAAATTCTCTTAGGTTCAAAAGGAGAACGATGAGTTGTGCTTCACGGTTCACCTGGAGGAGAAAAATAACCCGGAGAATCTCCACTGGGATGTGAGAATGACACAGTCAGATATCCTTCATTTTCACAGTCTTTGGCAGGTGAGACAGGAAATGGTGAAGCACAAATTGGTTCCATCAAAGCCATGTTTATTTTCTGTTCAGTTTTCTTTACAGTATGAAAATGCTCATTGCTGATTGTGGATGTTGTAGGTGCATCTGTACGTTATATATATATATATTTTTTTTAAAGGACACGACAGCTTTTCCTTCTATATCTACAATCGTAGAGAAGTCAAACAGGGAACTTGATGACACGTACACAGAGGAAGTTAAATCAGCATTGGAGAACTTTTTGCAAGTAAGGTGACATTTAAAAATGAATTTGTGGGAATTTACAGCAGAAATGAAGACAGGATCTTATTTATTCCACTTTTTTCAGGAGCTGGTTTCTGATGCACAACTTACTTACAGTCAGCCTGTGTTTCAATTCTTATGCCCTCTTGCACGCTTACTGAGTGATGAGCAACAAGAGGGAGGTGTGTGGGGTCTTCTGAGTGGCCTTGCAATCTTTCTCAATCCTGGCCAAGATGAAGAAGAGGTAAATACAGATTTTAATGATATTTGAAATAGATGATAAAGAAATAATAATATAAAGTTAGACCTGTTAAACAAAAAAGCTGCTTATGACAAAGTATGTCGTATGATTCTTCTTCATAAATTGCGTGATTGGTTCGGCATCTTTGGTGCTGTGTTTGAATGTTTTAAATCTCACTGATCATTTTATTACTGGGTAAAAACAACTCCAAGCCTAAATTTGTTCAGCAGGGGTCTGTACTAAGGCTACTTTTGTTTAGCATACATATATGTTGCCTCTTGGTGACATCATTAGAAAGAATGGCCTGGGCTTTCATTGTTAAGCTTGGGTTTGAGAAAAGTGCAACATAAATACAATGTATTTATACATGCCGCCAGATTTAATGTCTTGTCAAATTTGTGTATTTTTACAGAACATACTGCCATTGTATTTAAATGATATCACCCTCAATTACCCTAACACAGTGTAAAGTGCAAATCATGCCACCTTGTGGTAATACAGGTAACCTAACATCAGTTTATTTCCCCAGTCTCATAATCTCAGAGGGGAGGATAAACCTGATGAAGCAGGAGACAGACACAATGCAGTACAGTCAGCCTGCATTGGCACAGCTGATGGTCCAGAGGGGGGCATTGTAGAAGATCCAAACCTTAGGTTCTATAACCCTCATGATGAGACCGACAGTCAAATCTCAGATGAAACTGAAGTCATTTCTGATGGACAGGAGAGTCTTGCTGAGAGCTTAGATAGCTTTGTTAATAGGTCAAAGTTAGTAACTCCTGCTGTACACTCTAATGATGTCTCAAACTCAGTCAATAACCATAATGAAGGCCTACATGCTGACACAACTGACATCTGTAGAAGCTGCTCTGGTGGCAAAACAAAGAAAAAGGAAAAGTTAACTCACAGAAGGTCAGACAGTTCTCAAAAGCTCAAAGGAAAGGAGAAATCTGGTCAACTCAAGGAAGACACAACCAATCAGCCACGGGTTCAGAGAAAGGAACTCAACCAGTCAAATTGGGAGCAACAGGAAGCTACCAAAGCCATATTAGATTTATTAAAGGAAGTAACTGGTATGATGTGACTCTATTTTTTTTTAATTATTAAGGAAGTATAAAAACAATAAATTAAGCCATCTTTTCTCGTCTTCTTCAGGTAATTCCTTTTTCATTAATATTTTTGATGCCATTCTAAAACCTGTCATGCCTTTGGTAAAAAAGTAAGTTTTGTTTCTTTGGTTTGCTCATATATGTCCCCGTTTACCTGCAGATATAACATGTCATTTCGTCCCATGCAGGAGAGTAAACAACTTTTTAAACAAGATGAATCCCACAGAAGCTCAGATTGCATTCTACATTGACAATGTCCGGGAAAGGGTATGGCCGGATGGAAACAAGCCTTTCCAACCACGTGGCATTGAGGAAAAACGTGAGACAAAAGAAAGAGCATTGCAGCTCATAAACTTAAAATGTATGTACAATATTTACAATGATGTAGTTTAGACAGATAGTGTTTTATATGTTTGTGTTTGCTAATATCCAATCGTTTTGTGATGGTTTCAGATTCAAACTCTCTAATCCTGAAGAAGACTGATGTGGAAACTGTGTTTAAAATCTTCCAGGATGTGGAGGAGAACAAGAAACTGGTTTATGTAAGAACGCTTGACTCCACAACAAACAAGATAATAAATGAGACACAAATAAGTGAGATTATTATTAATTTAATTCAGTTAGACTGTTTTTCTGTGTGTGTGTGTGTGTTCCTAGATGCTGTTGTCATATGTTCTAAAGGAATTCCTGCCTGGAGAACCTGCCTTCAGTACAATAACTAATCTGACTGTGAAGGATTTTGTTATATAATAATAATAATTTAATTTAAATTACTTTTGATTTTTTAAAATGTGCTTTATTTTAAGTTTTATATGATTATTCTTTAACGATGCATTCTGATATACCTCATACACTTCAGGCTTTCCTAATCTTTGTTATTGTGAAGTATTAAGTAAGTAAAATGTGATTATGTTCCATATTAACCACATACCACAATATCTGGGGTCAAGTTTTAAATTTTAAATGCTTTTAACTATACACTTCTCTGTCACACTGTGTAATTTAACTGTTTATTATGTACCTTATATTTATACAGTAACCTGCAGATTTATTCAGATAAGTACACAAAATCATTAAATTAACCCTGTATTCACAAACATGTGTGGAATGTATTTGAAATAAACACTGCGAATAAATATATTTTACTAATAATCACAATTTACTGATCTCATGCTCCGTTTTAAATGTCACGATCGACTAAACAGTTGACCTGTCACTCAGGTTAACTATGAAGACAACCAGGTTACGACATTAAACCAGTATTCGCTAGTGTACCTACCTGCCTGTCAAACACATGACGTAAGCGTGCAAGACGCCTGTAACTGCGTTGACGAAGAGGGTTTTCAGTAAATGACCTAAACTTAAGAAAGTATAAGTACCTAAAACAATGTACTAAAAATACCACCAGCTTTCCATGTTATCGCAAAACTATGTTTTAAACCACTGTTTGGTTAATAACTGTACACATAACTTCGATTTCTTATTTTATCAAGCAGCTGTATACCCCCCCGGTGTCTGATGGTATCGTCCTCTCCCCTGGAGACTAGCTTAGTGGAGAAAACAGGCAGGAGGAGCCGAAGAAGCGAACGGCTAGTCTCGGTATTTTACCGAATTGACTGAACTAACGTCGGATAAACCGAAATATTGAACCTAATTCATAATAAACATCGTCGATACCTTATGTTTACGTCTTGGTTATACAACTGAACGATGTCAACCCCAGCAAGACGGCGTCTGATGAGAGATTTTAAACGGTAAGCGACACGAAAAATGCTAAAGGCCGTCGTTAGCTTTGTGGAAACCGGCATTAACATGGCGATTTTGTAAAACATAAATAAATATAGATTTTAACATTAACGATATATTTGTTAGTATCTCAGTCCTTATGTGTACGTTAACTTTATTGGGGAACTTGTTTTTTAGTCTCCAGGAAGATCCTCCAGCAGGAGTTAGCGGAGCCCCGTCCGAAAACAACATCATGGTGTGGAACGCTGTCATTTTTGGGTTCGTATCATTTGTCTGTTCAGCATTGAATACAACACATTCACGTATCTTAACTTAACTGAGTTATATTAGATGACAAGCCAGCTTGTTAACGGTAATATAACCTGTTTTAAATAGGCCAGATGGCCAGTGGTCCTCCATAAGAGGGGCTGGTTATATGATCTCCGAAGTGACGGTGGCCTGGATAGAGCTGTGTGTTGTTTTGTTGTGTTGGAAACCGGTTTTAATGTCACATCCGTACACTGATCTACCGTGTTATTGTCAGATTACAGTAGTGTTCGCGTTCTTGCACGTTGCTCTGTGATTTTGCTTTGTGTCTTAATCTCCTGCCAAGTTTTGTGTGTAACATGTTGACCCATTTCTTTCCCCGCAGACCTGAAGGAACACCTTTTGAAGATGGTAAGTATAAGAAATTGAGCAATGAAAGTAAAGATTTGTGGATGATTTTTAATACGATGCCTGTTTGGTTGTTGCAAAGTGTAGAGCTGTTGAACTCTTGTATACATTTGCATTGATCTGTTTGACCTACAAATATTGCATCGTTTAAAATCAATTTTAGTTTTGTACTCGGGCTAATGCAGAGTCAGATGTAGGGAAAGGTTGTCTATAGAAGGTTGTTTTTCATTTGTCTTTTTGTGTAGTTGTTTCAGAAGTGACCCTTGCGGTATTAAATGGGCTTTAATCAGTTGAATGGCAGTGCATACATTACTGACAGCTAGTGAGTTTTTGCCAGGCTTTTAAGGGGCTCAAAATGAGATTTTCAGCAAGCTCATGCAATAACGCCATGAGTTAGTGATTATGCCCTGCTTAGTAAACCACATGTCCACTGAATAAAAGGATTTTGCTTTGAGTTACTGGATTGTTTACTGTTGCTTGTAAACGGCACACTATACTTGTGATGTATAAGTAGTGCATTTGACATGTAATTGTTATTATTGTTATTTATTTATTATTATGTTGCCAATAAAGTTTTTCTGCTTATTATAGGAACTTTTAAGCTCACAATAGAGTTTACAGAAGAATATCCAAACAAACCTCCCACAGTCCGGTTTGTCTCCAAAATGTTTCACCCTAATGGTAAGTTGTACCATCTCATGTTTATACAAAACCTTTTAACTCACATTTCAATGCAGCGTAACTCAAAACTTGTCTTTCTGTGGTCAGTTTATGCAGATGGTAGTATATGTCTGGACATTCTTCAAAATCGCTGGAGTCCAACTTATGATGTTTCCTCAATTTTAACCTCAATACAGGTATGTGACTTTCAAAGTGTTTATGCTACAATTGTTCGCATGCTACTTTCCTCAGTGCCGTTTCAACAAGTGTTATTTGCTGGTACAGTAAGATTGTGTATTAACAAAGCACAAACGTTCGGTCTGCAGAAGCATCAAGTTCTTAACATGCTTTTCACTTATCGCAGTCTTTACTGGATGAGCCAAACCCGAACAGTCCTGCCAACAGCCAGGCAGCACAGCTGTATCAGGAAAACAAGAGAGAGTATGAAAAACGTGTGTCCGCCATTGTGGAACAGAGCTGGCGTGACTGTTGACCCCCCTCACAGTTCACATGGTATGAACAGTAGTCAGCCTCAGCCAATCAGAGGAAAACCACCTTACAAAGAAAAAACACATCGTTTTGATTCGGTCTCCACTTACTCAGTAGAATTGTCTGTTC
The DNA here is from genome assembly GCA_036877625.1 of Ambastaia sidthimunki. Taxonomy (NCBI): domain Eukaryota; kingdom Metazoa; phylum Chordata; class Actinopteri; order Cypriniformes; family Botiidae; genus Ambastaia; species Ambastaia sidthimunki. Next base: position 6,708 of record JAZGTK010004293.1, on the reverse strand, counting down.
TGTAGCTGTTGCAAGATTCGAGTGCTGTTGTGTCGTGCTCTCTCTCTTCATGCAAAATCTTATTCTGCAAAAAGATAAACCTTCATTTAACAAAATATTGTTGCCAGGGTTACCTGCTTTTATTTGGCCTGCCCTCTCAGTTTTATCATCTTATATTTTTAATTTGCTCAGACAGTGTGGGCTGATTTCATTTCAGATATTGACATGTTGGTTGTGGTTTTCTTTGTTTGAATCCACAATTTACTTTCTTTTTCTGAATAAGTGTCATAAATATACAAATAACCAAGTTCCAATTTAAACTGCAAGAATATAAAAGATGGTTGTATTGTCTTGTGTAGAAAACTTTCATGTTTTATAAAGGTGTAAAATGTATGTAATGTACCAAATATGGGTATTGGCCTTTTTTAAAATCATGAGAAACATTATTTTAATTTACAATTTGGTGCTCAAAATCTTATAACGCAATTCAGGGTTTTGCCCATTGACATATCTATTGACTGTGTGCTGGTATATCAACAGTAATAGTTTAAAGGTACACAGTGGCCTTTCTGTCCCGCAAAACCTTCTGACAAGCCCACGCTTCAAAATACTACAAATTGGCACTGTTGACTGTTTTATGCATTCACTGTTTTGTCGCATGATTTTGACTGTTTTTCCATTTTCTTTCATTGCTTATCCAAACACGTGAATGATGCTGTTTTGAAGTGTCCAGTTAAGCTATTTTGAATTTTTTTCTAATTTACCACCAGTTAGTGTCAGATTTGCACTAGTAATCCATGTAAGAAACTGTACATTTTCTCACTTCTTGTAAATAAACAGTAAGATAAAAATGTGTTGTTTTCTTAAAGGAAAATTACTCCATTTCAAGAACAATTGCATGAGGTAAGTCATGAACAGACTCAATTTTAATGTGTCAAGACTGTGACAGTATTCACAACAGCAAATAACTTATGTACAGTTTAAGGAATTGCTGCTCAGGAAGTTGAGAGTTCAGAGACACTTTAAACTCTACTGTCAACAATCTAAAAAATGACAAAAATATAGTGTTTGTAATTCAACATAGTTATATTTTCAGAATTCATTATCTTACAGTTTTTAGAGGAAATTTATGAGACAGTGAATGTAGCCTGGAAATGGAATGTTATCTTTTGAAAACACATGCTGCCATAAGGCTCCACTACTAATATAAGTATCAATAAATATCATTTACAGGATACAAGATACAACAAAGTTTAGTAAGGTAGCCTGTGAACATCATATGCTCTTGAGCTAATCTAAGGGAAAGTTGGACAACTTTTATAGAATTACATAAAGGTTATGGGAAGATAAAGGTACATGTAGATATGAATTTGGAATTTGACTAGCAAGTTTTCCCAGATCTTTCTTTGAAAAATGATGTGCATTGTTCTAAAACAGGTACACAGAAAAATAACAAGTAAAACCAATTTGCATTTATTCAAAGTCCTGCTTCCTCCAGTCATTGTGAGGCCTGAGGTTTTACCAGTTCATATCGTCCAACTTGCCCTTCTTGCAAAAGCTGACCGATGAGCTGATCCTTCTGAACTCTGCGGCTGACCACAAGAAACCGTTGTTTTCCCTGTCCGTAGGATTTGCTTCGCAGCCCGTACCTCTGAGATATCTGATGGATCTGCCTGCGCTCTTCGTTATTGAGCTCAGTGGAGAAGCGGAGATCATCCTGACGATCTGAACTGGCGTAATCTCGAATGATTTCCTCGATGTCACGCTTGGTTAGCTGGTTGCCATGCCTGTCCATATCCATCCCAAGTCCTTCCCTGGTAAACTGTTCTTTCACCCTGATTGGTTCGGCGATGCCCTCCCCTTCTCGACCCAAACCTCCACCCTTCCAGCCCATCTTACGCAGCAGCTGATTACCAATGTTGTCTTCTCTGATCTCCTGCCGCATGGACTCCTCACCAGATCGAGCTATGATTTGATTTCGTGAAATTGCATCTACGTTGCCTTCCTTTCTGAGGTTGGATTTCACCACCGCCTGTGTTTGTTTGAGCGTGATGAGGGCCTCCTCCGCTGCAATGTGCTTGACAGTCTTTTTGGGTCCGATGCCTGCAGCCACATACTGACCATCTAAATAAACGTCACATCTCCAGCGGTGGTCTGGTAGAACTGTAAACTTGTAGTCAGCAGAAACCTTATTGAATTGTGCAGTGTCATTTATTATGCAAATGGCATTATCAGAGTTTTCAAGAATAACCAATTCACTGAACTGGGTTTTCCTGCCACCCTGCTGGCCAAAGCGACCGCCAGGCGGCTCTGAGTTGTGGTTTCCTCCAGACAAATGTTGCTGCTGCTGGCGTTCAGCCTGGTTCATTCTCAACTTCCTGACCGCCGCCTCAGCTGCGGCATGTTTTGAGCTCCTTTTGGTGCCTCTGGCTTGTGCCACGAGCTCATCCTGCACATACACACTACACAACCAAAAATTACTGTTAGAAACTGGGTCAAACGTGTAATTAACTTTCATGCGGTTAAAGGCAGCAGAGTTATTAAGCATACAAATGGCATCATGTGCATTTTCTGTTAGAACAAATTCAGTCCAGTGTTTGCTTCTGTCGGGCACATACTGGCCCTTGGTGTTGGGGGGCGACTTGACCTCTGGGTTGCGAAGGGGTGGGGGCAGGGTTGGCTGTGGAGCGGAGACGTGACACACCACCATGTCATTGACATAACTGTGCTTATACTGTCTTTGCACAACACGAACCTCCACCATCCTCATGAAGAGCTTGACGGCCTGTTCTGAGGCTCGATCTCTGGCACCATTTTTGCTGCCGGAGTATCCTGTGGAGAGATAAACGCCCTGACACCTCAGCTCACATGCATAACCCTCAGGGGGAACTTTTCTTTTCTTGGGTAGGTCGGATGGTGGAATATCTTTTAGGTTGACATAGATGTACTCTGGGTTAGTTTTACAGGCCTGAATGCTACGGCTAAGTATGAAATTGTAATTCGGTGTGTCAGGTCCACTCATGAACGCAGGATCTTTGAGGGTGACCATGATGGTTGACTGAAGTCTGGAAATTAACCTCTGTTTTTCTTCTAGGGTCGGATTGAGGACAGGAGCTGGCAGTGAGGGTGTAGGAAGAAGACCAGAAGTCCTGCTTGGACCATCAGACATCCTGGTAAAAGCCTTGCTTGAACTTGATCTTTCCAGATGGCCAAAGCCCAGTCCATGCCAGCCACTATCCCAGCCTCCAGACCTTCCAGTCCCCCCGTGTCCATCAGACCGCCCAGCTTGTGAGAATGAGTCCATCTGTCTTGCATTATGTGCCTCATATTTAGAAGTGTATTCCTGCTTTACTCTTTCCATGAAGTTCATCGTGGGCTCTTCGCTGCTGTATCCAAGCCCACTCGTGCCCCCCGAGACCACATTCTGGCCGCTATGCTCAGGCCAAAAATCGTATCCATACCTTCCAGTTTCAAAGGAGCTAGAGGATGAGGAGGGGCCGTTGTCATGGCTACTGTTATGTGGCTGATGATCGGGGTCCCTCTGTCTCACATCATTCATCTCGCTCCTCCTGCGCTCCTCCTCGTTTTCTTTTTCATCCGTTTCTCCTGCTCCACTGTTTCCACTTCCACCACTCACAAAGTGAACAGGCTCGAACCGCGGTCTGTGACTGTATTTTGACACGGCCATCTTTTTCACCCGCTCCTCACCTAGAATACAGAAACAAACAGGATTATGATCTAAACCTACAGTGATGATTCATTATGCTGTTTTGTTTTAATGTCAAATAAACCTGTATTTAAAACATATATTTATTTTATTGCTGTATGATTTTACTGTGTGACAGACACTAAATACATTAACACACTTACCTTCATCAGTTGAATATGGTCTCTTTTTTGCTTCAGCACTTGGCACTAGTTCATAAGAAGGCATTTCACCAACATCAATTCCCTCTGCCATCTCAAAAACCTTCTGCATCAGTTTAGCATCATACCTACCCAAATGAAAAGCAACTCCATTATTTGGTTGGCAAACTTAACATGCATTCAACATTTATATTCTTGATCAGCACGTTCCCTGAGATTCATACGCACAACCTTTGCATTGCCAATGAAATGCTCTACTAGTTAAGCTACAACAACACACGTTATTTTGTTATTACCGTGGTATTGTTATGGCACAGACGTACGGCTTATGTGCGCAAACATGCACGTCAAATACTTAAATGAGTTTATTACACACTCAAAGCTAAAACTACAAATAAACTTTATATAATCCCTACCTGCATCCCCGAAACACATGGTTAACCCAAACCATCGACAGGGCCAGCAGGTTATCAAGATCATTCCCCTGGTACTCTTTAATGTGCTTCTGTATAAACTGACACCTAGCAGACCACTGTTTATCACTCTCGTAGTACTGACGGTATCCGTCTATATTACAGTCAAGACCTGAAGGTTTCATTGAACCACGCAGGCCCGGTGACCGAGCTCTGATCATCCCGGTATGTTACGCTAGCGAGCGGCTAACCGGAAACGACGCATGCGCGCAGGTGCATGCTGGGAAATTTACGGGGCCTTTGCGACCAGCTAACGCTGACAACAGCTGCTAAGCGAAAGTATTTGTTTTAACCTTAAGATTTAGTAATTTGATGTTTACGATGGTGTTTACTTGAAAGGTTACTCGATAGTGTGCGTAACGTAACCAGAACATTTTGTGTACAAACAGCAAACGTACATGTCCAGCGTATTTTATGTCGTTTAAAAACACGATGACTGACCTGCGAACAGTTTGTCCTGCTGATTCTTGACATCTATATACACATCAAAGCAGTGATTATATGTTTGAAATGTACAGGTTTAGTGTTGTCCCATTAACTAGCTGATCTACGTGTGTAAACTAACCGATAGGCTCTAAGAAACTAGGTAACAGTAGCATCTATGTTATCATTGTTATTTTAACTATTTATTTGTGCTGCTTTAGTGTTTTCGCGAAGACTGGCACGATGTGATCGGAAATTATTAAAATAAATAAAACGAAATAAAACGAATGCATAACATTGTAAGTGATATTTACCTGTTGTTGTTATTCTTGTGGTGCTGATGTGTTTCCTGCCTATCTGCAGACTGTGCATCTTAACTTACCTGAGTGCTAAAACTAATCCAGACTCATTCATAAACATTTACTCACGACATGTCGTATTTATTTTTCATTAGATGATAAGTATTCATATTAAACACCTGACTTTTGTGTTTTATTATTTTCTGAGCGATCATAAGCATGTCTACATTTGGTCTGAAATGAAGCTGAGATTTCTACTCCACCCTCTGTAACATTTACATACAAAAAAGGCTTTAGAAGAATTGACTGACAACCATATGTGTATGACTCATCTATAGAAAGTCTCAATGAAGAATGAGGCGTTTGGGAGTGTATTACAAAGTACTGCAACATATTTGGTTGGTCCAAAAGTCCAGCTGTATTTATTTATTTTTACCACGAATCCCAGTATAAAACACAGAAACTGTATTTAAACTATGTTGTGACAGTAAACTCCCCATATTTTACAATACTATTTCAAATACAAAAAAGTTAGACATCTTTAAATTGATTTCCCATGACATAAGCAGAGGTATTGTGACATTTTAAAAGCATAGCACCAAAGCACACTTTTCAATGTCATGGAATTCATCTTAGTACACAAAGCCTGTTTGTGTAAAGATTTATGTCAGTCCTAGAATAAAGAGGAAAACTTCAACAGTGGTTTCCGTTTGTTTCAATTTTTGTTTAAAAATAATGTTGTCTATGATTTATAAATAAAAGCTCACAGAAGTTTAACATTCTTTTTGAACACAACAAACCACCAATTTACTCTAATAGTTATCTGCTCAATTTGACATAATATGTGAGGTTGCATTGAGAAGACCAAAAAATAATGCATTTTAGTATTTAATGTAGTGCTGGATTTATTTTCTTTGTTGTTTAATTATGGTACTGTAAGCAGACTGCTCTTTATTATCAAGGGAACAACCTTTTAAAGTGACACAACAAAATACATCAGAGAAAAAAACAGAAAGATCAGAGCATCCAAGTACAGCATCCATGACGCTCCCCTTATGACGGTAACCTTAATTTTGGAGAAAACCTTCATGCCTTGCATTTCCTTATTCATATCAAGTGACAGACTGCAGTTTGGCCCACCCTGGCCCCACATCATAACATTCACAAAATTAGTGCAAAAGGGTGTTAAACAGATTTTATAATACAATTTGAACATTAAAACATTATAAATCACTGACATAAACCTCTTTTATGACAATGGTAGGATCAGAATGAGAAAGATGAGTCTTTTTTAAGCTTGTGGTTAACAGATTTTACGTATTATTAAAGCTGAAATCTGTAACTTTTGCCCCTCTGCCGCCATCTTTGTGTGAACTATAAAATTGCAGCTTACTTTACGTACTTTCTTTACGCAAACTGACGTCAAAATAAAGCCAAACAGATATTCCCGGGAAATCAGACACTACTGCTCAAAATGAATCATTACCATAAACATATAGTTGTGAATCGGCGTAAGGTAAGAGACTGTTTTTAACACCGATCTGTACTTTTGCTTTGTACTTTCAGCCAAAAACGTAACAGGTTGCAGCTCTAAAAAATGTTGAGATAAATTCAGTGTATCGTTACAAGATAAAGAGGTTTGACAGAGATGCCTGTTGTTATTTCTT